>SRMA01027550.1:0-49217 GCA_007224835.1 Danionella cerebrum | reverse complement strand
GACATGGCACTTTTTGACGGAATATTTGCTCTTTTTCCGTTCTTGAGAACTATGGATCAATCTACACTTCGGAAGTGTAGCGCATGATTTCAGATTATTTTATTCTCTTTCTGAGATGCCTTTTTAACACAATAAAACTGCTCAAAATGATGCGCTGGCATCACATGATCTGTATTTTGACATGGCACTTTTTGACGGAATATTTGCTCTTTTTTTTTTTTTTTAGAACTATGGATCAATCTACACTTCGGAAGTGTAGCGCATGATTTCAGATTATTTTATTCTTTCTGAGATGCCTTTTAACACAATAAAACTGCTCAAAATGATGCATTGGCATCACATGATCTGTATTTTGACATGGCACTTTTTGACGGAATATTTGCTCTTTTTCCGGTTCTTGAGAACTATGGATCAATCTACACTTCGGAAGTGTAGCTTATGATTTCAGATTATTTTATTCTCTTTCTGAGATGCCTTTTAACACAATAAAACTGCTCAAAATGATGCGCTGGCATCACATGATCTGTATTTTGACATGGCACTTTTTGACGGAATATTTGCTCTTTTTCCGGTTCTTGAGAACTATGATCAATCTACACTTCGGAAGTGTAGCGCATGATTTCAGATTATTTTATTCTCTTTCTGAGATGCCTTTAACACAATAAAACTGCTCAAAATGATGCGCTGGCATCACATGATCCGTATTTTGACATGGCACTTTTTGACGGAATATTTGCTCTTTTTCCGGTTCTTGAGAACTATGGATCAATCTACACTTCGGAAGTGTAGCGCATGATTTCAGATTATTTATTTCTCTTTCTGAGATGCCTTTTAACACAATAAAACTGCTCAAAATGATGCGCTGGCATCACATGATCTGTATTTTGACATGGCACTTTTTAACGGAATATTTGCTCTTTTCCCGGTTCTTGAGAACTATGGATCAATCTACACTTCGGAAGTGTAGCGATGATTTCAGATTATTTTATTTTCTTTCTGAGATGCCTTTTAACACAATAAAACTGCTCAAAATGATGCGCTGGCATCACATGATCTGTATTTTGACATGGCACTTTTTGACGGAATATTTACTTTTTTTCCGGTTCTTGAGAACTATGGATCAATCTACACTTCGGAAGTGTAGCGCATGATTTCAGATTATTTTATTCTCTTTCTGAGATGCCTTTTACCCCAATAAAACTGCTCAAAATGATGCGCTGGCATCACATGATCTGTATTTTGACATGGCACTTTAACGGAATATTTGCTCTTTTTCCGGTTCTTGAGAACTATGGATCAATCTACACTTCGAAGTGTAGCGCATGATTTCAGATTATTTTATTCTCTTTCTGAGATGCCTTTTAACACAATAAAACTGCTCAAAAAAATGCGCTGGCATCACATGATCTGTATTTTGACATGGCACTTTTAACGGAATATTTGCTCTTTTTCCGGTTCTTGAGAACTATGGATCAATCTACCCTTCGGAAGTGTAGCGCATGATTTCAGATTATTTTATTCTCTTTCTGAGATGCCTTTTAACACAATAAACTGCTCAAAATGATGCGCTGGCATCCCATGATCTGTATTTTGACATGGCACTTTTTGACGGAATATTTGCTCTTTTTCCGGTTCTTGAGAACTATGGATCAATCTACACTGCGGAAGTGTAGCGCATGATGTCAGATTATTTTATTCTCTTTCTGAGATGCCTTTTAACACAATAAAACTTCTCAAAATGATGCGCTGGCATCACATGATCTGTATTTTGACATGGCACTTTTTGACGGAATATTTGCTCTTTTTCCGGTTCTTGAGAACTATGGATCAATCTACACTCCGGAAGTGTGGCGCATGATTTCAGATTATTTTATTCTCTTTCTGAGATGCCTTTTAACACAATAAAACTGCTCAGAATGATGTGCTGGCATCACATGATCTGTATTTTGACATGGCACTTTTTGACGGAATATTTGCTCTTTTTCCGGTTCTTGAGGAATATGGATCAATCTACACTTCGGAAGTGTAGCGCATGATTTCAGATTATTTTATTCTCTTTCTGAGATGCCTTTGAACACAATAAAACTGCTCAAAATGATGCGCTGGCATCACATGATCTGTATTTTGACGCGGCACTTTTTGACGGAATATTTGCTCTTTTTCCGGTTCTTGAGAACTATGGATCAATCTACACTTCGGAAGTGTGGCGCATGATTTCAGATTATTTTATTCTCTTTCTGGGATGCCTTTTAACACAATAAAACTGCTCAAAATGATGCGCTGGCATCACATGATCTGTATTTTGACATGGCACTTTTTGACGGAATATTAGCTCTATTTCCGGTTCTTGAGAACTATGGATCAATCTACACTTAGGAAGTGTAGCGCATGATTTCAGATTATTTGATTCTCTTTCTGAGATGCCTTTTAACACAATAAAACTGCTCAAAATGATGCGCTGGCATCACGTGATCTGTATTTTGACATGGCACTTTTTGACGGAATATTTGCTCTGTTTCGGGTTCTTGAGAACTATGGATCAATCTACACTTCGGAAGTGTAGCGCATGATTTCAGATTATTTTATTCTCTTTCTGAGATGCCTTTTAACACAATAAAACTGCTCAAAAAATGCGCTTGCATCACATGATCTGTATTTTGACATGGCACTTTTTAACGGAATATTTGCTCTTTTTCCGGTTCTAGAGAACTATGGATCAATCTACACTTCGGAAGTGTAGCGCATGATTTCAGATTATTTTATTCTCTTTCTGAGGTCCCTTTTAACACAATAAAACTGCTCAAAATGATGCGCTGGCATCACATGATCTGTATTTTGACATGGCACTTTTTGCCGGAATATTTGCTCTTTTTCCGGTTCTTGGGAACTATGGATCAATCTACACTTCGGAAGTGTAGCGCATGATTTCAGATTATTTTATTCTCTCTCTAAGACCCCTTTTAACACAATAAAACTGCTCAAAATGATGCGCTGGCATCACATGATCTGTATTTTGACATGGCACTTTTTGACGGAATATTTGCTCTTTTTCCGGTTCTTGAGAACTATGGATCAATCTACACTGCGGAAGTGTAGCGCCTGATTTCAGATTATTTTATTCTCTTTCTGAGATGCCTTTTAACACAATAAAACTGCTCAAAATGATGCGCTGGCATCACATGATCTGTTTTTTGACATGGCACTTTTTTACGGAATATTTGCTCTTTTTCCGGTTCTTGAGAACTATGGATCAATCTACACTTCGGAAGTGTAGCGCATGATTTCAGATGATTTTATTCTCTCTCTAGATGCCTTTTAACACAATAAAACTGCTCAAAATGATGCGCTGGCATCACATGATCTGTATTTTGACAAGGCACTTTTTGACGGAATATTTGCTCTTTTTTCGGTTCTTGAGAACTATGGATCAATCTACACTTCGGAAGTGTAGCGCATGGTTTCAGCTTATTTTCTTCTCTTTCTGAGATGCCTTTTAACACAATAAAACTGCTCAAAATGATGCGCTGGCATCACATGATCTGTATTTTGACATGGCACTTTTTGACGGAATATTTGCTCTTTCCGGTTCTTGAGAACTATGGATCAATCTACACTTCGGAAGTGTAGCGCATGATTTCAGATTATTTTATTCTCTTTCTGAGATGCCTTTTAACACAATAAAACTGCTCAAAATGATGCGCTGGCATCACATGATCTGCATGTTGACATGGCACTTTTTGACGGAATATTTGCTCTTTTTCCGGTTCTTGAGAACTATGGATCAATCTACACTTCGGAAGTGTAGCGCATGATTTCAGATTATTTTATTCTCTTTCTGAGATGCCTTTTAACACAATAAAACTCATCAAAATGATGCGCTGGCATCACATGATCTGTATTTTGACATGGCACTTTTTAACGGAATATTTGCTCTTTTTCCGGTTCTTGAGAACTATGGATCAATCTACACTTCGGAAGTGTAGCGCATGATTCCAGATTATTTTATTCTCTTTCTGAGATGCCATTTAACCCAATAAAACTGCTCAAAATGATGCGCTGGCATCACATGATCTGTATTTTGACATGGCACTTTTTGACGGAATATTTGCTCTTTTTCCGGTTCTTGAGAACTATGGATCAATCTACACTTCGGGAGGGTAGCGCGTGATTTCAGATTATTTTATTCTCTTTCTGAGATGCCTTTTAACACAATAAAACTGCTCAAAATGATGCGCTGGCATCCCATGGTCTGTATTTTGACATGGCACTTTTTGACGGAATATTTGCTCTTTTTCCGGTTCTTGAGAACTATGGATCAATCTACACTTCGGAAGTGTAGCGCATGATTTCAGATTATTTTAGTCTCTTACTGAGATGCCTTTTAACACAATAAAACTGCGCAAAATGATGCGCTGGCATCACATGATCTGTATTTTGACATGGCACTTTTTGGCGGAATATTTGCTCTTTTTCCGGTCCTTGAGAACTATGGATCAATCTACACTTCGGAAGTGTAGCGCATGATTTCAGATTATTTTATTCTCTTTCTGAGATGCGTTTTAACACAATAAAGCTGCTCAAAATGATGCGCTGGCATCACATGATCTGTATTTTGACATGGCACTTTTTGACGGAATATTTGCTCTTTTTCCGGTTCTTGAGAACTATGGATCAATCTACTGTTCGGAAGTGTAGCGCATGATTTCAGATTATTTTATTCTCTTTCTGAGATGCCTTTTAACACAATAAAACTGCTCAAAATTATTCGCTGGCATCACATGATCTGTATTTTGACATGGCACTTTTTGACGGAATATTTGCTCTTTTTCCGGTTCTTGAGAACTATGGATCAATCTACACTTCGGAAGTGTAGCGCATGATTTCAGATTATTTTATTCTCTTTCTGAGATGCCTTTTAACACAATAAAACTGCTCAAAATGATGCGCTGGCATCACATGATCTGTATTTTGACATGGCACTTTTTAAAGGAATATTTGCTCTTTTTCCGGTTCTTGAGAACTATGGATCAATCTACACTTCGGAAGTGTAGCGCATGATTTCAGATTATTTTATTCTCTTTCGGAGATGCCTTTTAACACAATAAACTGCTCAAAATGATGCGCTGGCATCACATGATCTGTATTTTGACATGGCACTTTTTAACGGAATATTTGCTCTTTTTCCGGCTCTTGAGAACTATGGATCAATCTACACTTCTGAAGTGTAGCGCATGATTTCAGATTATTTTATTCTCTTTCTGAGATGCCTTTTAACACAATAAAACTGCTCAAAATGATGTGCTGGTATCACATGATCTGTATTTTGACATGGCACTTTTTAACGGAATATTTGCTCTTTTTCCGGTTCTTGAGAACTATGGATCAATCTACACTTCGGAAGTGTAGCGCATTATTTCAGATGATTTTATTCTCTCTCTAAGATGCCTTAACACAATAAAACTGCTCAAAATGATGCGCTGGCATCACATGATCTGTATTTTGACATGGCACTTTTTGACGGAATATTTGCTCTTTTTCCGGTTCTTGAGAACTATGGATCAATCTGCCCTTCGGAAGTGTAGCGCATGATTTCAGATTATTTTATTCTCTTTCTGAGATGCCTTTTAACACAATAAAACTGCTCAAAATGATGCGCTGGCATCACATGATTCGTATTTTGACATGGCACTTTTTGACGGAATATTTGCTCTTTTTCCGGTTCTTGAGAACTATGGATCAATCTACACTTCGGAAGTGTAGCGCATGATTTCAGATTATTTTATTCTCTTTTCGAGATGCCTTTTAACACAATAAAACTGCTCAAAATGATGCGCTGGCATCACATGATCTGTATTTTGACATGGCACTTTTTGACGGAATATTTGCTCTTTTTCCGGTCCCTGAGAACTATGGATCAATCTACACTTCGGAAGTGTAGCGCATGATTTCAGATTATTTTATTCTCTTTCTGAGATGCCTTTTAACACAATAAAACTGCTCAAAATGATGCGCTGGCATCACATGATCTGTATTTTGACATGGCACTTTTTTTTGGTTTTTTTGCTCTTTTTCCGGTTCTTGAGAACTATGGATCAATCTACACTTCGGAAGTGTAGCGCATGATTTCAGATTATTTTATTCTCTTTCTGAGATGCCTTTAAACACAATAAAACTGCTCAAAATGATGCGCTTTCATCACATGATCTGTATTTTGACATGGCACTTTTTGACGGAATATTTGCTCTTTTTCCGGTTCTTGAGAACTATGGATCATTCTACACTTCGGAAGTGTAGCGCATGATTTCAGATTATTTTACTCTCTTTCTGAGATGCCTTTTAACACAATAAAACTGCTCAAAATGATGCGCTGGCATCACATGATCTGTATTTTGACATGGCACTTTTTGACGGAATATTTGCTCTTTTTCCGGTTCTTGAGAACTATGGATCAATCTACACTTTGGAAGTGTAGCGCATCATTTCAGATGATTTTATTCTCTTTCTGAGATGCCTTTTAACACAATAAAACTGCTCAAAATGATGCGCTGGCATCACATGACCTGTATTTTGACATGGCACTTTTTGACGGAATATTAGCTCTTTTTCCGGTTCTTGAGAACTATGGATCAATCTACACTTCGGAAGTGTAGCGCATGATTTCAGATTATTTTATTTTCTTTCTGAGATGCCTTTTAACACAATAAAACTGCTCAAAATGACGCGCTGGCATCACATGATCTGTATTTTGACATGGCACTTTTTAACGGAATATTTGCTCTTTTTCCGGTTCTTGAGAACTATGGATCAATCTACACTTCGGAAGTGTAGCGGATGATTTCAGATTATTTTTTTCTCTTTCTGAGATGCCTTTTAACACAATAAAACTGCTCAAAATGATGCGCTAGCATCACATGATCTGTATTTTGACATGGCACTTTTTAACGGAATATTTGCTCTTCCGGTTCTTGAGAACTATGGATCAATCTACACTTCGGAAGTGTAGCGCATGATTCCAGATTATTTTATTCACTTTCTGAAATGCCTTTTGACACAATAAAACTGGTCAAAATGATGCGCTGGCATCACATGATCTGTATTTTGACATGGCACTTTTTGACGGAATATTTGCTCTTTTTTTCCGGTTCTTGAGAACTATGGATCAATCTACACTTCGGAAGTGTAGCGCATGATTTCAGATTATTTTATTCTCTTTCTGAGATGCCTTTTAACACAATAAAACTGCTCAAATGATGCGCTGGCATCACATGATCTGTATTTTGACATGGCACTTTTTGACGGAATATTTGTTCTTTGTCCGGTTCTTGAGAACTATGGATCAATCTACACTTCGGAAGTGTAGCGCATGATTTCAGATTATTTTATTCTCTTTCTGAGATGCCTTTTACGACAATAAAACTGCTCAAAATGATGCGCTGGCATCACATGATCTGTATTTTGACATGGCACTTTTTGATTGAATATTTGCTCTTTTTCCGGTTCTTGAGAACTATGGATCAATCTACACTTCGGAAGTGTAGCGCATGATTTCAGATTATTTTATTCTCTTCCTGAGATGCCTTTAACACAATAAAACTGCTCAAAATGATGCGCTGGCATCACATGATCTGTATTTTTGACATGGCACTTTTTGACGGAATATTTGCTCTTTTTCCGGTTCTTGAGAACTATGGATCAATCTACACTTCGGAAGTGTAGCGATTGATTTCAGATTATTTTATTCTCTTTCTGAGATGCCTTTTAACACAATAAAACTGCTCAAAATGATGCGCTGGCATCACATGATCTGTATTTTGACATGCACTTTTTGACGGAATATTTGCTCTTTTTCCGGTTCTTGAGAACTATGGATCAATCTACACTTCTAAAGTGTAGCGCATGATTTCAGATTATTTTATTCTCTTTCTGAGATGCCTTTTAACACAATAAAATTGCTCAAAATGATGCGCTGGCATCACATGATCTGTATTTTGACATGACACTTTTTCACGGAATATTTGCTCTTTTTCCGGTTCTTGAGAACTATGGATCAATCTACACTTCGGAAGTGTAGCGCATGATTTCAGATTATTTTATTCTCTCTCTAAGATCCCTTTTAACACAATAAGACTGCTCAAAATGATGCGCTGGCATCACATGATCTGTATTTTGACATGGCACTTTTTAACGGAATATTTGCTCTTTTTCCGGTTCTTGAGAACTATAGATCAATCTACACTTCGGAAGTGTAGCGCATGATTTCAGATGATTTTATTCTCTCTCTAAGATGCCTTTTAACACAATAAAACTGCTCAAAATGATGCGCTGGCATCACATGATCTGTATTTGGACATGGCACTTTTTGACGGAATATTTGCTCTGTTTCCGGTGCTTGAGAACTAAGGATCAATGTACACTTCAGAAGTGGAGCGCATGATTTCAGATGATTTTATTCTCTTTCTGAGATGCCTTTTAACACAATAAAACTGCTCAAAATGATGCGCTGGCATCACATGATCTGTATTTTGACATGGCACTTTTTGACGGAATATTTGCTCTTTTTCCTGCTCTTGAGAACTATGGATCAATCTACACTTCGGAAGTGTAGCGCATGATTTCAGATTATTTTATTCTCTTTCTGAGATGCCTTTTAACACAATAAAATCGCTCAAAATGATGCGCTGGCATCACATGATCTGTATTTTGACATGGCACTTTTTGACCGAATATTTGCTCTTTTTTCGGTTCTTGAGAACTATGGATCAATCTACACTTCGGAAGTGTAGCGCATGATTTCAGATTATTTTATTCTCTTTCTGGGATGCCTTTTAACACAATAAACCTGCTCAAAATGATGCGCTGGCATCACATGATCTGTATTTTGACATGGCACTTTTTGACGGAATATTTGCTCTTTTTCCGGGTTCTTGAGAACTATGGATCAATCTACACTTCGGAAGTGTAGCGCATGATTTCAGATTATTTTATTTTCTTTCGGAGATGCCTTTTAACACAATAAAACTGCTCAAAATGATGCGCTGGCATCACATGATCTGTATTTTGACTTGGCACTTTTTGACGGAATATTTGCTCTTTTTCCGGTTCTTAGAACTATGGATCAATCTACACTTCGGAAGTGTAGCGCATGATTTCAGATTATTTTATTCTCTTTCTGTGATGCCTTTTAACACCATAAAACTGCTCAAAATGATGCGCTGGCATCACATGATCTGTATTTTGACATGGCACTTTTTGACGGAATATTTGCTCTTTTTTCCGGTTCTTGAGAACTAAGGATCAATCTACACTTCGGAAGTGTAGCGCATGATTTCAGATTATTTTATTCTCTTTCTGAGATGCCTTTTAACACAATAAACTACTCAAAATGATGCGCTGGCATCACATGATCTGTATTTTGACATGGCACTTTTTGACGGAATATTTGCTCTTTTTCCGGTTCTTGAGAACTATGGATCAAATCTACACTTCGGAAGTGTAGCGCATGATTTCAGATTATTTTATTCTCTTTCTGAGATGCCTTTTAACACAATAAAACTGCTCAAAATGATGCTTTGGCATCACATGATCTGTATTTGGACATGGCACTTTTTGACGGAATATTTGCTCTTTTTCCGGTTCTTGAGAACTATGGATCAATCTACACTTCGGAAGTGTTGCGCATGATTTCAGATTATTTATTCTCTTTCTGAGATGCCTTTTAACACAATAAAACTGCTCAAAATGATGCGCTGGCATCACAGGATCTGTACTTTGACATGGCACTTTTTGACGGAATATTTGCTCTTTTTCCGGTTCTTGAGAACTATGGATCAATCTACACTTCGGAAGTGTAGCGCATGATTTCAGATGATTTTATTCTCTCTAAGATGCCTTTTAACACAATAAAACTGCTCAAAATGATGCGCTGGCATCACATGATCTGTATTGTGACATCGCACTTTTTGACGGAATATTTGCTCTTTTTCCGGTTCTTGAGAACTATGGATCAATCTACACTTCGAAGTGTAGCGCATGATTTCAGATTATTTTATTCTCTTTCTGAGATGCCTTTTCACACAATAAAACTGCTCAAAATGATGCGCTGGCATCACATGATCTGTATTTTGACATGGCACTTTTTAACGGAATATTGCTCTTTTTCCGGTTCTTGAGAACTATGGATCAATCTACACTTCGGAAGTGTAGCGCATGATTTCAGATTATTTTATTCTCTTTCTGAGATGCCTTTTAACACAATAAATTGCTCAAAATGATGCGCTGGCATCACATGATCTGTATTTTGACATGGCACTTTTTGACGGAATATTTGCTCTTTTTCCGGTTCTTGAGAACTATGGATCAATCTACACTTCGGAAGTGTAGCATGATTTCAGATTATTTTATTCTCTTTCTGAGATGCCTTTTAACACAATAAAACTGCTCAAAATGATGCGCTGGCATCACATGATCTGTATTTTGACATGGCACTTTTTAACGGAATATTTGCTCTTTTCCGGTTCTTGAGAATTATGGATCAATCTACACTTCGGAAGTGTAGCGCATGATTTCAGATTATTTTATTCTCTTTCTGAGATGCCTTTTAACACAATAAAACTGCTCAAAATGATGCGCTTACATCACATGATCTGTATTTTGACATGGCACTTTTTGACGGAATATTTGCTCTTTTTCCGGTTCTTGAGAACTAATGATCAATCTACACTTCGGAAGTGTAGCGCATGATTTCAGATTATTTCATTCTCTTTCTGAGATGCCTTTTAACACAATAAAACTGCTCAAAATGATGCGCTGGCATCACATGATCTGTATTTTGACATGGCACTTTTTGACGGAATATTTGCTCTTTTTCCGGTTCTTGAGAACTATGGATCAATTCTACACTTCGGAAGTGTAGCGCATGATTTCAGATTATGTTATTCTCTTTCTGAGATGCCTTTTAACACAATAAAACTGCTCAAAATGATGCGCTGGCATCACATGATCTGTATTTTGACATGGCACTTTTTTGATGGAATATTTGCTCTTTTTCCGGTTCTTGAGAACTATGGATCAATCTACACTTCGGAAGTGTAGCGCATGATTTCAGATTATTTTATTCTCTTTCTGAGATGCCTTTTAACACAATAAAATTGCTCAAAATTATGCGCTGGCATCACATGATCTGTATTTTGACATGGCACTTTTTGACGGAATATTTGCCTTTTTTCCGGTTCTTGAGAACTATGGATCAATCTACACTTCGGAAGTGTAGCGCATGAGTTGAGATTATTTTATTCTCTTTCTGAGATGCCTTTTAACACAATAAAACTGCTCAAAATGATGTGCTGGCATCACATGATCTGTATTTTGACATGGCACTTTTTGACAGAATATTTGCTCTTTTTCCGGTTCTTGAGAACTATGGATCAATCTACACTTCGGAAGTGTAGCGCATGATTTCAGATTATTTTATTCTCTGTCTGAGATGCCTTATAACACAATAAAACTGCTCAAAATGATGCGCTGGCATCACATGATCTGTATTTTGACATGGCACTTTTTGACGGAATATTTGCTTTTTTTCCCGTTCTTGAGAACTATGGATCAATCTACACTTCGGAAGTGTAGCGCATGATTTCAGATTATTTTATTCTCTTTCTGAGATGCCTTTTAACACAGTAAACTGCTCAAAATGATGCGCTGGCATCACATGATCTGTATTTTGACATGGCACCTTTTGACGGAATATTTGCTCTTTTTCCGGTTCTTGAGAACTATGGATCAATCTACACTTCGGAAGTGTAGCGCATGATTTCAGATTATTTTATTCTCTTTCTGAGATGCTCTTTAACACAATAAAACTGCTCAAAATGATGCGCTGGCATCACATGATCTGTATTTTGACATGGCACTTTTTAACGGAATATTTGCTCTTTTTCCGGGTCTTGAGAACTATGGATCAATCTACACTTCGGAAGTGTAGCGCATGATTTCAGATTATTTTATTCTTTTTCTGAGATGCCTTTAACACAATAAAACTGCTCAAAATGATGCGCTGGCATCACATGATCTGTATTTTGACATGGCACT
This sequence comes from Danionella cerebrum, assembly GCA_007224835.1. Lineage (NCBI taxonomy): Eukaryota > Metazoa > Chordata > Actinopteri > Cypriniformes > Danionidae > Danionella > Danionella cerebrum. The sequence continues at coordinate 37,130 of SRMA01027550.1, read as the reverse complement.
TTTTGACGGAATATTTGCTCTTTTTTTTAATGATGCGGCGACCACCGAGATCTACACTTCGGAAGTGTAGCGCATGATTTCAGATTATTTTATTCTCTTTCTGAGATGCCTTTTAACACAATAAAACTGCTCAAAATGATGCGCTGGCATCACATGATCTGTATTTTGACATGGCACCTTTTGACGGAATATTGGCTCTTTTTCCGGTTCTTGAGAACTATGGATCAATCTACACTTCGGAAGTGTAGCGCATGATTTCAGATTATTTTATTCTCTTTCTGAGATGCCTTTTAACACAATAAAACTGCTCAAAATGATGCGCTTGGCATCACATGATCTGTATTTTGACATGGCACTTTTTGACGGAATATTTGCTCTTTTTCCGGTTCTTGAGAACTATGGATCAATCTACACTTCGGAAGTGTAGCGCATGATTTCAGATGATTTTATTTCCTCTCTAAGATGCCTTTTAACACAATAAAACTGCTCAAAATGATGCGCTGGCATCACATGATCTGTATTTTGACATGGCACTTTTGGACGGAATATTTGCTCTTTTTTCCGGTTCTTGAGAACTATGGATCAATCTACACTTCGGAAGTGTAGCGCATGATTTCAGATTATTTTATTCTCTTTCTGAGATGCCTCTTAACACAATAAAACTGCCCAAAATGATGCGCTGGCATCACATGATCTGTATTTTGACATGGCACTTTTTAACGAATATTTGCTCTTTTTCCGGTTCTTGAGAACTATGGATCAATCTACACTTCGGAAGTGTAGCGCATGATTTCAGATTATTTTATTCTCTTTCTGAGATGCCTTTCAACACAATAAAAACTGCTCAAAATGATGCGCTGGTATCACATGATCTGTATTTTGACATGGCACTTTTTAACGGAATATTTGCTCTTTTTCCTGTTCTTGAGAACTATGGATCAATCTACACTTCGGAAGTGTAGCGCATGATTTCAGATTATTTTATTCTCTTTCTGAGATGCCTTTTAACACAATAAACTGCTCAAAATGATGCCCTGGCATCACATGATCTGTATTTTGACATGGCACTTTTTGACGGAATATTTGCTCTTTTTCCGGTTCTTGAGAACTATGGATCAATCTACACTTCGGAAGTGTAGCTTATGATTTCAGATTATTTTATTCTCTTTCTGAGATGCCTTTTAACACAATAAAACTGCTCAAAATGATGCGCTGGCATCACATGATCTGTATTTTGACATGGCACTTTTTGACGGAATATTTGCTCTTTTTCCGGTTCTTGTGAACTATGGATCAATCTACACTTCGGAAGTGTAGCGCATGATTTCAGATTATTTTATCCTCTTTCTGAGATGCCCTTTAACACAATAAAACTGCTCAAAATGATGCGCTGGCATCACATGATCTGTATTTTGACATGGCACTTTTTGACGGAATATTTGCTCTGTTTCCGTTTCTTGAGAACTATGGATCAATCTACACTTCGGAAGTGTAGCGCATGATTTCAGAATTTTTTATTCTCTTTCTGAGATGCCTTTTAACACAATAAAACTGCTCAAAATGATGCGCTGGCATCACATGATCTGTATTTTGACATGGCACTTTTGACGGAATATTTGCTCTTTTTCCGGTTCTTGAGAACTATGGATAGATCTACACTTCGGAAGTGTAGCGCATGATTTCAGATTATTTTATTCTCTTTCTGAGATGCCTTTTAACACAATAAAAACTGCTCAAAATGATGCGCTGGCATCACATGATCTGTATTTTGACATGGCACTTTTAACGGAATATTTGCTCTTTTTCCGGTTCTTGAGAACTATGGATCAATCTAAACTTTGGAAGTGTAGCGCATGATTTCTGTTGATGAAATGATGAAATGTGATTTCATGACTCCATGTTTTTGTAGATACTAAAAGTATGATTTATCAAATGCATTAATAACTGTGTCTGTTCAGTTCTATTAGTTCTCATTCCTTTCAGAGATTTTCTCAGCGTTTACCGTGAGCTCGATTTCAAACTATTCTTTACCAGTCACTCCTTTCCAAATCTAATTTATGAACAAAACTTCAAAACCACTGAGAACCATCCTGTTGATGGCGGTGTTGTGCCATTTTTCGACCCCGCGGCAGATTCTGACTCCCCTCTCTGCGTGAACGCGCATGACGTCACGGTTGACGGAAGTTTTCGGGGACGTTTTTTGCGAGGGTTTTTTTTTTTCATTAAGCATACCGAGAGTTGATTAAAGTGAGTTGGTCTGTAGTTTGTTCATTTTATATTAAAAATATTTTTTCTGTTTCTTATTTGCAGTTGTGGGTTTCCGACTGAGAAGCCTTTGTATATTATACAAGTTCGAGGCGAGGATGGATACTCAAAACTGTGTTTTTAATTAAAAAAGTTTGTTAAAGGAGGGAAAAAAGTACTTAGTTGACTTCTTTATGGATCCATGAAATAAAAAAAATCTTTACACCTATGTAATTTCTTCGGGTCATCATTTCCACATGATTATAATGGTCTATTTAGCAACAGTCTTTGTGACTTTGCTGCGACCCCGGCTACAAAGACCAGGCTCCCAGTCCACGGCGTCGCCTGACGCCGGTGACCGGGAGATAGGACGTCGAAAGCGGTGCTCGAGGAAGCGGAAGCGCGGCAAGCGGGCGGGCGTCCGTGCTAGGCTAGAAGCTAACCCTAGCCGGCCGGCTCTCCCGTCCATTTTTCTCTCCAATGCCTGCTCCCTGGACAATAAATTGGACTGCATCCGACTCCAGCGGACTACTGCATCAGCTTATATGGTTGAAATGACAATAAAAAGCTTCTTGACTTGACTTGACTTGACTTGACTTGAGATGGACATAAAAAGTAGAAGAGGCATTTTTTTGAGATAAAAAAAAAATGTGATTCTGAAAACATTTACTTGCAACCTGAACTTAAATTATATTACAAAAAAAAAACCCTTTACAGATATTGAGCTTTATTGAGTCATAGGCATAGCAATGTCTCAACAGGGGGGTTGGTATAATAAGTAAAGTTTTTATAAAATGTGATTTTACAAGTTATGCAAAAGAAGTTTTGTAATTAATATCTTACTTGTGCAAAAATAATCCACAGGGAAATCTAAGGGAAAAAAGTATGTTTCCAAAATCTAAATATCCATTTGAAAACATTTATATGAACTTTATTGAACTAAGTGAATGTGAAGACATTAAATATTGTTTAGTAATCTAAGACATGTTCTTGAAATGATGAATTTAAACCTAAATGAAAACCCTTTACTGATGAAAGAGTGAAAATGCTGATTATATGACCATATTGCTAATCGCACGAGAGGTCTTTTCTGCTAAACTCTTCCCAGGAACACCTGACTGAGACCCATTGCTGAACCTGAAACCAGGAGACCGGGTGCTGATCAGGGTGATTAAGAGAAAAAAATTGAAGTGAACCTCAGCGGGAAGGAGCATATCAAGCGCTCCTCATGACGCCAAGGCCTTCCTGGGTTCATCTTCCTCACTATAAAAAAAGGTAAATTTGAGCGCAGAATAGAATCTAAAAAGAATTGAACATGTTAAAAGCTTATATAACCTATGTTTGGCGACCATTTGAAAGTTGAGTCGCTGTAGCAAATATGTCACTAAATAACTGATAAATCTGAGCGAGCAGATCAACGCCCAGCCCAGTTCAACCATAACCATAACACTAACACGTAAACACTAGAGGGAGCTAGCGTGCTTTTGGTGGTTACCGTGATTTAAGGTGACCAGCAAGTAAGAAAGTAGTGATGGGAAGTTCGGATCATTTTACGGATTCGGTTCTTTGAGTCTCGTTCAGTAAAATGAACGGATCTTTTTTCGAGTCATTTCGTTCATTTTACTAAAATATCAATAAATGTTGTGTGTACTTCCACATCTACTAGCGTTTTATACACAAACGCGAATCACACTACAAATAAGACAAAACTATAATGCTAAATTTAAAATGAATATAAATATATTACTAAAGCCTACCTGGGTCTTTTAGTCTGGTTTACCAAACTCTGATCTGTCTTCTTTAGATTTAAATCTCTTTTGTTCGACACAAAATTACTTCACTCTGATGTTAACGTGTGCAGTCCGAGCACTCAGTCCGGACTTCTTTGTCACGTGACCGCTACAGTGCCGGGATCCGAAAAGATTCGTTCTTTTTGCGAGTCCGGGTCCTTTCGGTCTTTTCTCTTTCCGGCTCATGATGCATTGGTTAACATTACGGAGTGGCCATGAGCCGGAACCCGAAAAGATTCGTTCTTTTTGCGAGTCCGGGTCCTTTCGGTCTTTTCTCTTTCCGGCTCATGCTGCATTGGTTAACATTACGGAGTGGCCATGAGCCGGAACCCGAAAAGATTCGTTCTTTTTGCGAGTCCTCCGGGTCCTTTCGGTCTTTTCTCTTTCCGGCTCATGCTGCATTGGTTAACATTACGGAGCGGCCATGAGCCGGAAACAGAAAAGATTAGTTCATCTTTCGAGTCATTCGGGTCTTTTCGGTCTTCTGTCATTGATGATGAACGGTTACGCTCGGAAAACCACAAGAATGATGCGCATGCGCCAATGAACGAATCCCTCTCCAACACGACTCGTTCATACGGAGTCACATTAAAGATTTGTTCAAAAAGAACGAATCGTTCTTGAACGACACATCACTAGAACAAAGACTCACGCCGATCCACGAGTGATGCCAACACGACTCTGTTTACTCCTTTCTATTAGGTGAGTTACAATGATTACCTATGCCTACCTTTATCGTTAAAGTGAAGTTGTGAATGGATAAATCAGTCAGAATGAAAATCGTAACATGTTATACTGTTGAATGAATGAATTGCGTTTGTAACTATTGGATCCACTTTGTATGCTCCGTATAGTGTTGCCTTGTGTTTGATGTGAGTTGCTAATTTATTAAGACGGTTTTAATGGGTTCTAAATGGCACATAATTTGTACACCAGGGGTTTAATGTCATTTTTGTAAAAAGAGATTTTTTTAGTTATATAGCTTTGATGAAATTGTTGTAGATAATGTGTGGTTTGAATTGACAGTTTGTTTGTGGTGAATTAAGATTGTGTAGATATGGGAAGTTTTCTAATCATGGAAGAGAAAAGGGTTATCAATGTGGGTTCATGCATTTAAATATGTATTGGTGTTTAGTTGAGATGACTTTATTGTTGAACAAGGACGAAATCTGGGGGTAAAAATGGACAGTGATCTGAAATTCGATGTGCAGATCAAATCAATTGTCAAGTCCAGTTTTTATCATTTACGACAACTAGCCAAAGTCAAGCCATTTTTATCAAGACATCATTTTGAGGTTTTTAATCCATGCTTTTATCTCATGTAGACTTGATTACTGTAATGCACTTTATGTTGGGCTCAGCCAGAAACTGCTGTCTCGTCTGCAATTAATTCAAAATGCTGCAGCCCGACTTTTAACAGGTACCAAAAAATTTGAGCACATCACTCCCATTTTAGCTTCTATGCATTGGCTACCGGTGCATTTTGGGATTGATTTTAAAATTCTTTTATTTGTTTTTAAATGTCTTAATGGCCTCGCCCCACAGTATTTGTCCGACCTGCTTCAGCCATACATTCCCTCACACCCTCTAAGGTCGGCAGATCAGTCTCTTTTAAGAGTCCCACAAACAAAGAGGAAATCTAGAGGTGATTGTGCTTTTGCAGTTGCTGCCCCCAGACTACGGAACAGTCTGCCCCTGCACATTAGGCAGGCTGACTCTCTTGTAGCTTTTAAATCCTCTTTGAAAACAAACTTTTTCTCCCTGGCTTTTAACTCAGTCTGAGATGTTGACTTTTACTGTGTTATGTCTTTACTATGTTTTTATTGTTTTTTATCTTCATGTGTTTTATATGCTTTTGTATTTGTGGACAGCACTTTGGCCAACTGGGTTGATTTTAAAGTGCTCTATAAATAAAGTTGAGTTGAGAATGAGTAATGGAAAAACCATTGTTAGTGCATTCTGATATTTACAGTTGTGTTCAGAATTATTCTACCCCCACTGAAATTGAGTGTTTTGGCCAGTTTGACATTGATTTTGATTATTTCAGTCATCTTGTTTACAATTAAATCAAAGAGGCACTTGTAAATCAGACAAATATAACATAACTTTTATAATGAAATAACTACAAATGTCTTTTCTGTGCTCACATCATTATCAGTTTTATTCAACCCCCAAGTGACATTCAATCTTAGTACTTAGTACAACAACCCTGTCCAGTTATAACAGCTTTTAAACGTGAAGCATAGCTTGACACAAGTGTCTTGCAGAGATCTACATGTATCTTCGCCCATTCTTCATGGGCAAAAGCCTCCAGTTCAGTCACATTCTTAGGCTTGCGCGCTGCAACTGCTTTCTTTAAGTCCCACCAGAGGTTCTCAATCGGATTTAAGTCTGGTGACTGCGATGGCCACTCCAAAATGTTCCAGCCTTTAATCTGCAACCATGCTCTAGGAGCTGGAAGGGTGTTTAAAAAACAATGAATGAGTGAATTATTATTATAGTGGTGGTTGTTGTTGTTGTTCTAATGCTGTTTATCTCTTTATTTTAAATACGTTTTTATTTTATTTAACGCTGTCAAATATGAAGCCGTGCGGAAGGAAGGAGAAAAAAAAAAGGCAGGGTCCCTTCCTCCTCCCTCACCACAATCCACCTAGACTTCAAACACATCGGTGAGCAGTTTCCCGCTCCCAAACAGCTGAGACGTCGTGAGTCTTATAGATGTGGTCCAATACGCAGAGCGTTTCGGTTGACGGTGACCAGAATTTTTCACGGTCTTCCCCAACACTCTGTTCGCGAGCAGCGTGCAGTTCTCGGTCGACGGCAGCTCTCGGGTCATTTGTTAACTTGTCTCGACGGAGTGGATTCAAGGTTTGTCTCAAACAGCGACCTATGCAAATGAGTTCAATCCTATAGGTCGCGTCGTCACGCTCGTCACGCCAGACTGTTAAACGCTTGTTTAGATTTGATGTGTCCATGTTTGACTCGCCTAAGAAATGCTTTTGTCTTTTATTTGAAGCTCGTGGTTAACTCGACGCTTAACAACATCAAAAGATTCATGGTGTGTATTTGTGTTTTTTTTTCTTTTCAGAGGTTCGCCACCTGAGGGCGCACGCGCTCCAAAAACCGCAGAGAGAGAGAAAGAGAGAGAGAGAGAAGGCCAGGGGTGAGTAACGGTTTTTGCTCAATTTCTCTCCGATCTCTTGGTCACTTTCGATAAATTACTGCTTGTGGGAGATTTTAATATTCATGTAGATGAACCAGGTGATGCCCTTGGACTGTCATTTATAGACCTACTAAATTCATGTGGGGTTCAACAAAACATTTCCAGACCACCTCATCGTCTTAATCACACATTAGATTTAATAATATCCCACGGATTAGACGTCAGTGATATGAACATTATACCTCAGTCTGATGATTTTACAGACCATTATCTCGTCATGTTCACATTACCAGTAGAGCAGATTAGTCGCGTGTCACCACGTTATAGACTCGGTAGGACTATTGTTCCATCAACTAAGGACTGATTCATAAGTAACCTGCCCAATCTGTCTATTTGTCTAACCACTATCCCCGGAATCCGAACGATCAAGACGAATTAACTAACATGATAGGCACCTCCCTCGCTAGCACATTAGACATCAGGTTAAAAAAGGTTAGAGAAATAATACCTGCACCATGGTATAATAGCCATACTCGTGCCCTCAAGAGAGAAACCCGTACTCTATAGAGGAAATGGAGAAAAAAAATGAATGAGCGGTTTTTAGACTTGCATACAGAGACAGTATGCTCAGTTACAGACAGGCACTAAAGGCTGCGAGGGTTCAGCACCTGAGCAAACTGATAGAAAACAATCAGAACAATCGCAGGTTCCTTTTTAACACAGTGGCTACACTAACAACAAATCAGTTATCTGTAAAGAGTATTCCATCTCAGTTTAGTAGTGAAGACTTTATGAATTTCTTCACTGAAAGAATTGAAAATATAAGAAACACAATTTCTGACGTCCAACCTCTGACAGCATCCTGTGTTCCAGTCTCACCTGAAATTACTCAGTTACAATTACAGTGTTTTACAAGTATAGGACAGGAAGAGCTGTACGGCCTTATAAATAAAACCAAATCCACAACATGTGTGTTAGATCCTATTCCCACCGAACTGCTAAAAGACGAGTTACTTGCAGCTGGAGAGCCTATTCTTAATATCATTAAATCCTCGCTATCCCTCGGTCATGTCCCTAAACCTTTCAAGTTAGCAGTTATCAAGCCTCTCATCAAGAAACCAAATTTAAAAAAGGTTTCTTAAAATGTACTTATAACTACATAAAATAATAATAATAAACTATTATAAAATGTATTTAAAACTACAGTGGCAAAATTCGACGCATATTCGCTACTCGATACAGTCGACATATTTCACAAGCGCTAGCACTGTGGCTTTTCATCCAAAGGTCACTAGTTCGAGGCTAGCGGGCGGGTTCTTGAGGCGGAGCTTGCACATACTTCCGTGGGTTTCCTGTAGGTCCGTGGCCACAGATGCTAATGAGTGAAGTGTGAAAAGAGTGATTTCTCTCTCTCTCTCTCTCTCTCTCTCTCTCTCCCTAGTAGAAATGCTTTACAGAGTCAGTAAAAGCACAGGGTTCTCTCCACGCCGCGACTGCGATGACGTGTCTGTGTGAATTCGTGAAGGCCAATAAATTGCGTTGGTGTTCTGCCTTTGACATGTGCTGTCTTTTAAACAGAGTCTGCTTTTACTTGTTCCCTTAGATTCTCCTGGTGAAATTCCCGCGGTGGCGTTGTCCGTTTTGACGAGTTGATTTCTTCTGCTCGTCGCAGTCAGCAGGACAATGCCAGAAACACACAGCCAACGCCAGCGAGAGATGTGCGTGTGTTTATGAGAGCCGACCGCACTCCAAAAGCCACACTCAAGACTCACTCAGAGAACAACATACGGGTAAAGTGCACGCGATGCCAGGCTGCCCAATAACGGAAAGAGAGCAGATTTGGTGTCCAGCACACGCTTTGTTCGATGCGTTTGTAAAATGTACAAATTGTTTATGGTAAAATGTTAAAAATGTAAAAAAATAAAGAAACCAAAACAATCTTAGCTCACTTTTTGTACGTGTTTCATCTATGATTCGTACATTGGATATTGTGATTTTCTCGGGACCGTCGTAGAAGTGATCATTTTGAAGTGTTTTGAACATTTCTTATATTTTTTTCAATTTAACAAGAAATCAGTCGCACTAAGAGGAAAACTAAAGTGTTGCCCATAAATGTTTACCCGTTTACTACCTCGTTCGTTCATTGTCTGTATTCGTTGTGAAAATTAATGAACGCGATCTGTGTCTTTGCAGAGAAGAGTATCCTTCAATCGTAATCCGCTCATACGAGGTGTCAAAGCGGTGGCCCTTTGCATCAATCGGTACCCAGGAAGCAGCTCTCGCGTTTCCCAAATCCATCTTCCCTTTTCAGAGTCAAAGGCTTATGGTGCCGGTGCACGTTTCCAGCGCCGTTTGGGAAGATTGCGGGGTACGCCCTAGAATTGAGCAAATTCAATGATCTCGACGCATGTTTTTGCTCCAGTGGAGTAAACCGGAGAAAACCCGCTCACGAGAATGAGCAAGTTCCTTTTGGAAGAGCCCCGGCTGGCCTCGAACCAGCAACCTTCTCACTAAAAGAGGAACAGCGATACCCGGCGTGCCACTCGCAACAAATCATCTGCAATGTATTCACGCGAGAAAAATGAGATGGAGAAAAAAAACAAAAAAAAACAACGGACAAGCCTCTGTCACCCAAAAGCCCGTCGCTGACACAGCTACACCGGCGTGATGCTGATGACGAGTCCCACCCCGACTCATCATGGTCAAAATGTAAAGTGCCCTCGCATTGGTTACGTACTCAATGGCATTGAGCACCTAACAAATGTTCTAAGGCATGCGCGGTAATGAATATCGAAACACACATGCGCGATGACGTACTCAATAGTATTGAGGACGTAATCAATGTTCATACGCGCATGCGCGGTGATGGATTTTGAAACTCCCATACCCTGTGATTAGGTTTTAAAGTCTATGGTTAAAACCATAGATATTTTATAATTAGACAAGTGTTCTTTGAAAAGACATAACAATTATACTGACACGAAATACTGTTTTTACTCTGATGATCCCGATTCGTTTGATCACTCGTTTTGGAAGTGCATAAATACAGCAGTTTGTGAAATTCGATTTTAAGTAATTGTATTGTTGATATTCAAATTATTATTTGCTATTGTTGTTGTTCTAATGCTGTTTATTTCTTTATTTTAAATACATTTTTATTTTATACATTTATTTTATTTAACAATATGAAGCCGTGCGAAAGAAAAAAAAAAAGTGCGCATCCTCTTCCCCTCACCGCAAATCCACACAGACTTCAGACACATCAGTGAGCTGCCGCCCCGCTCACAGCCAATGGTAACGTGGAGCGCTTGTCTTAAAATGGCGACGTGGAGCGCTCGTCATTCAATGGTGACGTGGCGCGCTTGTCATTCAATAGTGACGTCGTGCGCTTACTACAAATGGCCTATTATGCAGTGCATTTCAGTTGACGGTGACCGGAAATATTCAGGGTCTCCCCAAAACACTCTGTTCGCGAGCAGCGTGTGATTCTCGGTGGGCTTAAGCTCTCAGGTCATTTGGTTCCTCGTCTCAACGGAGTAGATTCAAGGTTTGCTCAAACAGGGACCTATGCAAATGACGTTCAACTCTATTGGTTGCGCCGTCACGCTCGTCATTCTCGTCACGCCTGACTGATAAACGCTTGTTTAGACTTGATGTGTCTGGTTTTACTTGCCTAAGAAATGCTTTTGTCTTTTATTTGAAGCTCGTGGGTAACTGGACGCTTAACCACTTCAACAGATTCGTGCTGTGTATTTGTGTTTTTTCTTTTCAGAGGTTCGCCACCTGAGGGCGCACACGCTCCAAAAACCGCAGAGAGAGAAAGAGAAAGAGAGAGAGAGAGAGAGAGAGGGCCAGGTTGGAGTAACGTTTTTTTGTTCAATTTCTCTCTGATCTCTTGGTCACTTTTGATAAATTAATGCTTGTGGGAGATTTTAATATTCATGTAGATGAACCAGGTGATGCCCTTGGACTGTCATTTTTAGACCTAGTAAATTCATTTGGGGTTCAACAAAACATTTCCAGACCACCTCATAGTCTTATTAGGAAAATATACACCACTTATTAATTAATTTTTTCCTCTTTTTCGAGTTTCAACTTGTTGGTTTACTGTAAAGCTGCTTTGAGACACTGGCCGTTGTGAAAAGCGCTATATAAATAATCAAACTTGAACTTGTGTGCTATTGCGGCTGTGTTTAATTGAAAAAAAAAAGGATAGAGACAAGAAAATTCGAGACTTGTCTTTTTTCTCTCTAAAGATGGGCTGCAGCTATAACTACAGTGACAAAATTTAGCTTTGAGAGCAAAACTGACATTCCAAATGTGTCCGTGACTGCGGCCCTTTGGGCCTGTGCTAAGGCTGTTCTTTACAGTCGACGAATTTCACAAGAGCTAGCACTGTGGCTTTTCATCAAAAGGTCACTAGTTCGAGGCTAGCGGGCGGCTCCTGCTGGTCACAGATGCTAATGAGCCAAGTACGGGTTTCTTTTTCAGAAAGCAGCAGAAACGAAGGCTGTGACAGTGATTTCTCTCTCTCTCTCTCTCTCTCTCTCCCTAGTAGAAATGCTTTACAGAGTCAGTGAAAGCACAGGGTTCTCTCCACGCCGCGACTGCGATGACGTGTCTGTGTGAATTCGTGAAGGCCAATAAATTGCGTTGGTGTTCTGCCTTTGACATGCACCGTCTTTTAAACAGAGTCTGCTTTTACTTGTTCCCTTAGATTCTCCTGGTGAAATTCCCGCGGTGGCGTTGTCCGTTTTGACGAGTTGATTTCTTCTGCTCGCCGCAGTCAGCAGGACAATGCCAGAAACACACAGCCAACGTCAGCGAGAGATGTGCGTGTGTTTATGAGAGCCGACCGCACTCCGAAAGTCACACTCAAGACTCACTCAGAGAACAACATACGGGTAAAGTGCATGCGATGCCAGGCTGCCCAATAACGGAAAGAGAGCAGATTTGGTGTCCAGCACACGCTTGGTTCGATGCGTTTGTAAAATGTACAAATTGTTTATGGTAAAATGTTAAAAATGTAAAAAAACAAAGAAACCAAAACAATCTTAGCTCACTTTTTGTACGTGTTTCATCTATGATTCGTACATTGGATATTGTGATTTTCTCGGGACCGTCGTAGAAGTGATCATTTTGAAGTGTTTTGTTCATTTCTTATATTTTTTTCAATTTAACAAGAAATCAGTCGCACTAAGAGAAAAACTAAAGTGTTGCCTATAAATGTTTACCCGTTTCCTACCTCGTTCGTTCATTGTCTGTATTCGTTGTGAAAATTAATGAACGCGATCTGCGTCTTTGCAGAGAAGAGTATCCTTCAATCGTAATCCGCTCATACGAGGTGTCAAAGCGGTGGCCCTTGCATCAATCGGTACCCAGGAAGCAGCTCTCGCGTTTCCCAAATCCATCTTCCCTTTTCAGAGTCAAAGGCTTATGGTGCCGGTGCACGCTTCCAGCGCCGTTTGGGAAGATTGTGGGGTACGCCCTAGAATTGAGCAAATTCAATGATCTCGACGAATGTTTTTGCTCCAGTGGAGTAAACCGGAGAAAACCCGCTCACGAGAATGAGCAAGTTCCTTTTGGAAGAGCCCCGGCTGGCCTCGGACCAGCAACCTTCTCACTAAAAGAGGAACAGCGATACCCGGCATGCCACTCGCAACAAATCATCTGCAATGTATTCACGCGAGAAAAATGAGATGGAGAAAAAAAGCAAAAAAAAACAACGGACAAGCCTCTGTCACCCAAAAGCCCGTCGCTGACACAGCTACACCGGCGTGATGCTGATGACGAGTCCCACCCCGACTCATCCGTGTCACAATGTAAAGTACCCTCGCGTCAAGCACATTTCTCGAGTGTTCTTTGAAAAGACATAACAATTATACTAACACTAAGTATTGTTTTTGCTCTGATGAACCCGGCTCGTTTGATCACTCGTTTTGGAATTGCAGAAATACAGCAGTCGGTGAAATTCGATTTTAAGTAATTGTATGGTATGATATTCATATTATTATTATTATTTAGGAGCTGGAAGGGCGTTTAAAAAACAATGAATGAGTGAATTATTATTATAGTTGTGGTGGTTGTTGTTGTTGTTCTAATGCTGTTTATCTCTTTATTTTAAATACGTTTTTATTTTATTTAACGCTGTCAAATATGAAGCCGTGCGGAAGGAAGGAAAAAAAAAAAAGAAGGAAAGAAAAAAAAAAAAAGGCAGGGTCCCTTCCTCCTCCCTCACCGCAATCCACCTAGACTTCAAACACATTGGTGAGCAGTTTCCCGCTCCCAAGCAGCTGAGACGTCGCGAGTCTTATATATGTGGTCCAATACGCAGAGCGTTTCGGTTGACGGTGACCAGAATTTTTCACGGTCTTCCCCAACACTCTGTTCGCGAGCAGCGTGCAGTTCTCGGTCGACGGCAGCTCTCGGGTCATTTGTTAACTTGTCTCGACGGAGTGGATTCAAGGTTTGCTCAAACAGGGACCTATGCAAATGACGTTCAACTCTATTGGTTGCGTCGTCACGCTCGTCATTCTCGTCACGCCTGACTGATAAACGTTTGTTTAGACTTGATGTGTCTGGTTTTACTTGCCTAAGAAATGCTTTTGTCTTTTATTTGAAGCTCGTGGTTAACTGGACGCTTAACCACTTCAACAGATTCGTGCTGTGTATTTGTTTTTTTTCTTTTCAGAGGTTCGCCACCTGAGGGCGCACACGCTCCAAAAACCGCAGAGAGAGAAAGAGAGAGAGAGAGAGGGCCAGGCTTGAGTAACGTTTTTTTGTTCAATTTCTCTCTGATCTCTTGGTCACTTTTGATAAATTACCGCTTGTGGGAGATTTTAATATTCATGTAGATGAACCAGGTGATGCCCTTTGACTGTCATTTATAGACCTAGTAAATTCATTTGGGGTTCAACAAAACATTTCCAGACCACCTCACAGTCTTATTAGGGAAATATACACCACTTATTAATTAATTTTTTCCTCTTTTTCGAGTTTCAACTTGTTGGTTTACTGTAAAGCTGCCTTGAGACACTGTCCGTTGTGAAAAGCGCTATATAAATAATCAAACTTGAACTTGTGTGCTATTGCGGCTGTGTTTAATTGAAAAAAAAGGGATAGAGACAAGAAAATTCGAGACTTGTCTTTTTTTCTCTCTAAAGATGGGTTGCAGCTATAACCACAGTGACAAAATTTAGCTTTGAGAGCAAAACTGACATTCCAAATGTGTCCGTGACTGCGGCCCTTTGGGCCTGTGCTAAGGCTGTTCTTTACAGTCGACGCATTTCACAAGAGCTAGCAATGTGGCGTTTCATCAAAAGATCACTAGTTCGAGGCTATCGGGCGGCTCCTGCTGGTTACAGATGCTAATGAGCCAAGTACGGGTTTCTTTTTCAGAAAGCAGCAGAAACGAAGGCTGTGACAGTGATTTCTCTCTCTCTCTCTCTCTCTCTCTCCCTAGTAGAAGTGCTTTGCAGAGTCAGTAAAAGCACAGGGTTCTCTCCACGCCGCGACTGCGATGACGTGTCTGTGTGAATTCGTGAAGGCCAATAAATTGCGCTGGTGTTCTGCCTTTGACATGCGCTGTCTTTTAAACAGAGTCTGCTTTTACTTGTTCCCTTAGATTCTCCTGGTGAAATTCCCGCGGTGGCGTTGTCCGTTTTGACGAGTTGATTTCTTCTGCTCGTCGCAGTCAGCAGGACAATGCCAGAAACACACAGCCAACGTCAGCGAGATGTGCGTGTGTTTATGAGAGCCGACCGCACTCCGAAAGCCACACTCAAGACTCACTCAGAGAACAACATACGGGTAAAGTGCACGCGATGCCAGGCTGCCCAATAACGGAAAAAGAGCAGATTTGGTGTCCAGCACACGTTTTGTTCGATGCGTTTGTAAAATGTACAAATTGTTTATGGTAAAATGTTAAAAATTAAAAAAAATAAAGAAACCAAAACAATCTTAGCTCACTTTTTGTACGTGTTTCATCTATGATTCGTACATTGGATATTGTGATTTTCTCGGGACCGTCGTCGAAGTGATCATTTTGAAGTGTTTTGAACATTTCTTATATTTTTTTCAATTTAACAAGAAATCAGTCACACTAAGAGAAAAACTAAAGTGTTGCCCATAAATGTTTACCCGTTTACTACCTCGTTCGTTCATTGTCTGTATTCGTTGTGAAAATTAATGAACGCGATCTGTGTCTTTGCAGAGAAGAGTACCCTTCAATCGTAATCCGCTCATACGAGGTGTCAAAGCGGTGGCCTTTTGCATCAATCGGTACCCAGGAAGCAGCTCTCGCGTTTC
Organism: Danionella cerebrum; assembly: GCA_007224835.1. NCBI lineage: Eukaryota > Metazoa > Chordata > Actinopteri > Cypriniformes > Danionidae > Danionella > Danionella cerebrum. The sequence continues at coordinate 21,626 of SRMA01027550.1, read as the reverse complement.
CCAAATCCATCTTCCCTTTTCAGAGTCAAAGGCTTATGGTGCCGGTGCACGTTTTCAGCGCCGTTTGGGAAGATTGCGGGGTACGCCCTAGAATTGAGCAAATTCAATGATCTCGACGCATGCTTTTGCTCCAGTGGAGGAAACCGGAGAAAACCCGCTCACGAGAATGAGCAAGTTCCTTTTGGAAGAGCCCCCGCTGGCCTCGAACCAGCAACCTTCTCACTAAAAGAGGAACAGCGATACCCGGCGTGCCACTCGCAACAAATCATCTGCAATGTATTCACGCGAAAAAAATGAGATGGAGAAAAAAAAACAAAAAAAAACAACGGACAAGCCTCTGTCACCCAAAAGCCCGTCGCTGACACAGCTACACCGGCGTGATGCTGATGACGAGTCCCACCCCCACTCATCATGGTCAAAATGTAAAGTGCCCTCGCATTGGTTACGTACTCAATGGCATTGAGCACTTAACAAATGTTCTAAGGCATGCGCGGTAATGAATATCGAAACACACATGCGCGATGACATGCGCTGTCTTTTAAACAGAGTCTGCTTTTACTTGTTCCCTTAGATTCCCCTGGTGAAATTCCCGCGGTGGCGTTGTCCGTTTTGACGAGTTGATTTCTTCTGCTCGTCGCAATCAGCAGGACAATGCCAGAAACACACAGCCAACGTCAGCGAGAGATGTGCGTGTGTTTATGAGAGCCGACCGCACTCCGAAAGCCACACTCAAGACTCACTCGGAGAACAACATACGGGTAAAGTGCACGCGATGCCAGGCTGCCCAATAACGGAAAGAGAGCAGATTTCGTGGCCAGCACACGTTTTGTTCGATGCGTTTGTAAAATGTACAAATTGTTTATGGTAAAATGTTAAAAATGTAAAAAAATAAAGAAACCAAAACAATCTTAGCTCACTTTTTTTTTTTGTTTCATCTATGATTCGTACATTGGATATTGTGATTTTCTCGGGACCGTCGTAGAAGTGATTATTTTGAAGTGTTTTGAACATTTCTTATATTTTTTTCAATTTAACAAGAAATCAGTCGCACTAAGAGAAAAACTAAAGTGTTGCCCATAAATGCTTACCCGTTTACTACCTCGTTCGTTCATTGTCTGTATTCGTTGTGAAAATTAATGAACGCGATCTGTGTCCTTGCAGAGAAGAGTATCCTTCAATCGTAATCCGCTCATACGAGGTGTCAAAGCCGTGGCCCTTTGCATCAATCGGTACCCAGGAAGCAGCTCTCGCGTTTCCCAAATCCATCTTCCCTTTTCAGAGTCAAAGGCTTATGGTGCCGGTGCACGTTTCCAGCGCCGTTTGGGAAGATTGCGGGGTACGCTCTAGAATTGAGCAAATTCAATGATCTCGACGCATGTTTTTGCTCCAGTGGAGTAAACCGGAGAAAACCCGCTCACGAGAGTGAGCAAGTTCCTTTTGGAAGAGCCCCGGCTGGCCTCGAACCAGCAACCTTCTCACTAAAAGAGGAACAGCGATAACCGGCGTGCCACTCGCAACAAATCATCTGCAATGTATTCACGCGAGAAAAATGAGATGGAGAAAAAAAACAAAAAAAAACAACGGACAAGCCTCTGTCACCAAAAAGCCCGTCGCTGACACAGCTACACCGGCGTGATGCTGATGACGAGTCCCACCCCGACTCATCATGGTCAAAATGTAAAGTGCCCTCGCATTGGTTACGTACTCAATGGCATTGAGCACCTAACAAATGTTCTAAGGCATGTGCGGTAATGAATATCGAAACACACATGCGCGATGACATGCGCTGTCTTTTAAACAGAGTCTGCTTTTACTTGTTCCCTTAGATTCTCCTTGTGAAATTCCCGCGGTGGCGTTGTCCGTTTTGACGAGTTGATTTCTTCTGCTCGTCGCAGTCAGCAGGACAATGCCAGAAACACACAGCCAACGTTAGCGCGAGATGTGCGTGTTTATGTGAGCCGACCGCACTCCAAAAGCCACACTCAAGACTCACTCAGAGTACAACATACGGGTAAAGCGCACGCGATGCCAGGCTGCCCAATAACGGAAAGAGAGCAGATTTGGTGTCCAGCACACGTTTTGTTCGATGCGTTTGTAAAATGTACAAATTGTTTATGGTAAAATGTTAAAAATGTAAAAAAATAAAGAAACCAAAACAATCTTAGCTCACTTTTTGTACGTGTTTCATCTATGATTCGACATTGGATATTGTGATTTTCTCGGGACCGTCGTAGAAGTGATCATTTTGAAGTGTTTTGAACATTTCTTATATTTTTTTCAATTTAACAAGAAATCAGTCGCACTAAGAGGAAAACTAAAGTGTTGCCCATAAATGTTTACCCGTTTACTACCTCGTTCGTTCATTGTCTGTATTCGTTGTGAAAATTAATGAACGCCGATCTGTGTCTTTGCAGAGAAGAGTATCCTTCAATCGTAATCCGCTCATACGAGGTGTCAAAGCGGTGGCCCTTTGCATCAATCGGTACCCAGGAAGCAGCTCTCGCGTTTCCCAAATCCATCTTCCCTTTTCAGAGTCAAAGGCTTATGGTGCCGGTGCACGTTTCCAGCGCCGTTTGGGAAGATTGCGGGGTACGCCCTAGAATTGAGCAAATTCAATGATCTCGACGCATGATTTTGCTCCAGTGGAGTAAACCGGAGAAAACCCGCTCACGAGAATGAGCAAGTTCCTTTTGGAAGAGCCCCGGCTGGCCTCGAACCAGCAACCTTCTCACTAAAAGAGGAACAGCGATACCCGGCGTGCCACTCGCAACAAATCATCTGCAATGTATTCACGCGAGAAAAATGAGATGGAGAAAAAAACAAAAAAAACAACGGACAAGCCTCTGTCACCCAAAAGCCTGTCGCTGACACAGCTACATCGGCGTGATGCTGATGACGAGTCCCACCCCGACTCATCATGGTCAAAATGTAAAGTGCCCTCGCATTGGTTACGTACTCAATGGCATTGAGCACCCAACAAATGTTCTAAGGCATGCGCGGTAATGAATATCGAAACACACATGCGCGATGACATGCGCTGTCTTTTTAACAGAGTCAGCTTTTACTTGTTCCCTTAGATTCTCCTGGTGAAATTCCCGCGGTGGCGTTGTCCGTTTTGACGAGTTGATTTCTTCTGCTCGTCGGAGTCAGCAGGACAATGCCAGAAACACACAGCCAACGTCAGCGAGAGATGTGCGTGTGGTTATGAGAGCCGACCGCACTCCGAAAGCCACACTCAAGACTCACTCAGAGAACAACATACTGGTAAAGTGCACGCGATGCCAGGCTGCCCAATAACGGAAAGAGAGCAGATTTGGTGTCCAGCACACGCCTTGTTCGATGCGTTTGTAAAATGTACAAATTGTTTATGGTAAAATGTTAAAAATGTAAAAAAATAAAGCAACCAAAACAATCTTAGCTCACTTTTTGTACGTGTTTCATCTATGATTCGTACATTGGATATTGTGATTTCTCGGGACCGTCGTAGAAGTGATCATTTTGAAGTGTTTTGAACATTTCTTATATTTTTTCAATTTAACAAGAAATCAGTCGCACTAAGAGAAAAACTAAAGTGTTGCCTATAAATGTTTACCCGTTTACTACCTGGTTCGTTCATTGTCTGTATTCGTTGTGAAAATTAATGAGCGCGATCTGTGTCTTTGCAGAGAAGAGTATCCTTCAATCATAATCCGCTCATACGAGGTGTCAAAGCGGTGGCCCTTTGCATCAATCGGTACCCAGGAAGCAGCTCTCGCGTTTCCCAAATCCATCTTCCCTTTTCAGAGTCAAGGCTTATGGTGCCGGTGCACGTTTCCAGCGCCGTTTGGGAAGATTGCGGGGTACGCCCTAGAATTGAGCAAATTCAATGATCTCGACGCATGTTTTTGCTCCAGTGGAGTAAACCGGAGAAAAACCGCTCACGAGAATGAGCAAGTTCCTTTTGGAAGAGCCCCGGCTGGCCTCGAACCAGCAACCTTCTTACTAAAAGAGGAACAGCGATACCCGGCGTGCCACTCGCAACAAATCATCTGCAATGTATTCACGCGAGAAAAATAAGATGGAGAAAAAAACAAAAAAAAACAACGGACAAGCCTCTGTCACCCAAAAGCCCGTCGCTGACACAGCTACACCGGCGTGATGCTGATGACAAGTCCCACCCCGACTCATCATGGTCAAAATGTAAAGTGCCCTCGCATTGGTTACGCACTCAATGGCATTGAGCACCTAACAAATGTTCTAAGGCATGCGCGGTAATGAATATCGAAACACACATGCGCGATGACATGCGCTGTCTTTTAAACAGAGTCTGCTTTACTTGTTCCCTTAGATTCTCCTGGTGAAATTCCCGCGGTGGCGTTGTCCGTTTTGACGAGTTGATTTCTTCTGCTCGTCGCAGTCAGCAGGACAATGCCAGAAACACACAGCCAACGCCAGCGAGAGACGTGCGTGTGTTTATGAGAGCCGACCGCACTCCGAAAGCCACACTCAAGACTCACTCAGAGAACAACATACGGTAAAGTGCACGCGATGCCAGGCTGCCCAATAACGGAAAGAGAGCAGATTTGGTGTCCAGCACACGTTTTGTTCGATGCGTTTGTAACATGTACAAATTGTTTTTGGTAAAATGTTAAAAATGTAAAAAAATAAAGAAACCAAAACAATCTTAGCTCAATTTTTGTACGTGTTTCATCTATGATTCGTACATTGGATATTGTGATTTTCTCGGGACCGTCGTTGAAGTGATCATTTTGAAGTGTTTTGAACATTTCTTATATTTTTTTCAATTTAACAAGAAATCAGTCGAACTAAGAGGAAAACTAAAGTGTTGCCCATAAATGTTTACCCGCTTACTACCTCGTTCGTTCATTGTCTGTATTCGTTGTGAAAATTAATGAACGCGATCTGTGTCTTGCAGAGAAGAGTATCCTTCAATCGTAATCCGCTCATACGAGGTGTCAAAGCGGTGGCCCTTTGCATCAATCGGTACCCAGGAAGCAGCTCTCGCGTTTCCTAAATCCATCTTCCCTTTTCAGAGTCAAAGGCTTATGGTGCCGGTGCACGCTTCCAGCGCCGTTTGGGAAGATTGTGGGGTACGCCCTAGAATTGAGCAAATTCAATGATCTCGACGCATGTTTTTGCCCCAGTGGAGTAAACCAGAGAAAACCCGCTCACGAGAATGAGCAAGTTCCTTTTGGAAGAGCCCCGGCTGGCCTCGAACCAGCAACCTTCTCACTAAAAGAGGAACAGCGATACGCGGCGGGCCACTCGCAACAAATCATCTGCAATGTATTCACGCGAGAAAAATGAGAGGGAGAAAAAAAACAACGGACAAGCCTCTGTCACCCAAAAGCCCGTCGCTGACACAGCTACACCGGCGTGATGCTGATGACGAGTCCCACCCCGACTCATCATGGTCAAAATGTAAGTGCCCTCGCATTGGTTACGTACTCAATGGCATTGAGCACCTAACAAATGTTCTAAGGCATGCTCGGTAATGAATATCGAAACACACATGCGCGATGACATGCGCTGTCTTTTAAACAGAGTCTGCTTTTACTTGTTCCTTTAGATTCTCCTGGTGAAATTCCCGCGGTGGCGTTGTCCGTTTTGACGAGTTGATTTCTTCTGCTCGTCGCAGTCAGCAGGACAATGCCAGAAACACATAGCCAACGTCAGCGAGAGATGTGCGTGTGTTTATGAGAGCCGACCGCACTCCGAAAGCCACACTCAAGACTCACTCAGAGAACAACATACGGGTAAAGTGCACGCCATGCCAGGCTGCCCAATAACGGAAAGAGAGCAGATTTGGTGTCCAGCACACGCTTTGTTCGATGCGTTTGTAAAATGTACAAATTGTTTATGGTAAAATGTTAAAAATGTAAAAAAATAAACCAAACAATCTTAGCTCACTTTTTGTACGTGTTTCATCTATGATTCGTACATTGGATATTGTGATTTTCTCGGGACCGTCGGAGAAGTGATCATTTTGAAGTGTTTTGAACATTTCTTATATTTTTTTCAATCTAACAAGAAATCAGTCGCACTAAGAGAAAAACTAAAGTGTTGCCCATAAATGTTTACCCGTTTACTACCTCGTTCGCTCATTGTCTGTATTCGTTGTGAAAATTAATGAACGCGATCTGTGTCTTTGCAGAGAAGAGTATCCTTCAATCGTAATCCGCTCATACGAGGTGTCAAAGCCGTGGCCCTTTGCATCAATCGGTACCCAGGAAGCAGCTCTCGCGTTTCCCAAATCCATCTTCCCTTTTCAGAGTCAGCGGCTTATGGTGCCGGTGCACGTTTCCAGCGCCGTTTGGGAAGATTGCGGGGTACGCCCTAGAATTGAGCAAATTCAATGATCTCGACGCATGTCTTTGCTCCAGTGGAGGAAACCGGAGAAAACCCGCTCACGAGAATGAGCAAGTTCCTTTTGGAAGAGCCCCGGCTGGCCTCGAACCAGCAACCTTCTCACCAAAAGCGGAACAGCGATACCCGGCGTGCCACTCGCAACAAATCATCTGCAATGTATTCACGCGCGAAAAATGAGATGGAGAAAAAAAACAAAAAAAAACAACGGACAAGCCTCTGTCACCCAAAGGCCCGTCGCTGACACAGCTACACCGGCGTGATGCTGATGACGAGTCCCACCTCGACTCATCATGGTCAAAATGTAAAGTGCCCTCGCATTGGTTACGTACTCAATGGCATTGAGCACCTAACAAATGTTCTAAGGCATGCGCGGTAATGAATATCGAAACACACATGCGCGATGACATGCGCTGTCTTTTAAACAGAGTCTGCTTTTACTTGTTCCCTTAGATTCTCCTGGTGAAATTCCCGCGGTGGCGTTGTCCGTTTTGACGAGTTGATTTCTTCTGCTCGTCGCAGTCAGCAGGACAATGCCAGAAACACACAGCCAACGTCAGCGAGAGATGTGCGTGTGTTTATGAGAGCCGACCGCACTCCAAAAGCCACACTCAAGACTCACTCAGAGAACAACATACGGGTAAAGTGCACGCGATGCCAGGCTGCCCAATAACGGAAAGAGAGCAGATTTGGTGTCCAGCACACGTTTTGTTCGATGCGTTTGTAAAATGTACAAATTGTTTATGGTAAAATGTTAAAAATGTAAAAAAATAAAGAACCCAAAACAATTTTAGCTCACTTTTTGTACGTGTTTCATCTATGATTCGTACATTGGATATTGTGATTTTCTCGGGACCGTCGTAGAAGTGATCATTTTGAAGTGTTTTGAACATTTCTTATATTTTTTTCAATTTAACAAGAAATCAGTCGCACTAAGAGAAAAACTAAAGTGTTGCCCATAAATGTTTACCCGTTTACTACCTCGTTCGTTCATTGTCTGTATTCGTTGTGAAAATTAATGAACGCGATCTGTGTCTTTGCAGAGAAGAGTATCCTTCAATCGTAATCCGCCCATACGAGGTGTCAAAGCGGTGGCCCTTTGCATCAATCGGTACCCAGGAAGCAGCTCTCGCGTTTCCCAAATCCATCTTCCCTTTTCAGAGTCAAAGGCTTATGGTGCCGGTGCACGTTTCCAGCGCCGTTTGGGAAGATTGCGGGGTACGCCCTAGAATTGAGCAAATTCAATGATCTCGACGCATGTTTTTGCTCCAGTGGAGTAAACCGGAGAAAACCCGCTCACGAGAATGAGCAAGTTCCTTTTGGAAGAGCCCCGGCTGGCCTCGAACCAGCAACCTTCTCACTAAAAGAGGAACAGCGATACCCGGCGTGCCACTCGCAACAAATCATCTGCAATGTATTCACGCGAGAAAAATGAGATGAGAAAAAAAAACAAAAAAAAACAACGGACAAGCCTCTGTCACCCAAAAGCCCGTCGCTGACACAGCTACACCGGCGTGATGCTGATGACGAGTCCCACCCCGACTCATCATGGTCAAAATGTAAAGTGCCCTCGCATTGGTTACGTACTCAATGGCATTGAGCACCTAACAAATGTTCTAAGGCATGCGCGGTAATGAATATCGAAACACACATGCGCGATGACATGCGCTGTCTTTTAAACAGAGTCTGCTTTTACTTGTTCCCTTTGATTCTCCTGGTGACATTCCCGCGGTGGCGTTGTCCGTTTTGACGAGTTGATTTCTTCTGCTCGTCGCAGTCAGCAGGACAATGCCAGAAACACACAGCCAACGTCAGCGAGAGATGTGCGTGTGTTTATGAGAGTCGACCGCACTCCGAAAGCCACACTCAAGACTCACTCAGAGAACAACATACGGGTAAAGTGCACGCGATGCCAGGCTGCCCAATAACGGAAAAAGAGCAGATTTGGTGTCCAGCACACGTTTTGTTCGATGCGTTTGTAAAATGTACAAATTGTTTATGGTAAAATGTTAAAAATGTAAAAAAATAAAAGAAACCAAAACAATCTTAGCTCACTTTTTGTACGTGTTTCATCTATGATTCGTACATTGGATATTGTGATTTTCTCGGGACCGTCGTAGAAGTGATCATTTTGAAGTGTTTTGAACATTTCTTATTTTTTTTTCAATTTAACAAGAAATCAGTCGCACTAAGAGGAAAACTAAAGTGTTGCCCATAAATGTTTACCCGTTTACTACCTCGTTCGTTCATTGTCTGTACTCGCTGTGAAAATTAATGAACGCGATCTGTGTCTTTGCAGAGAAGAGTATCCTTCAATCGTAATCCGCTCATACGAGGTGTCAAAGCGGTGGGCCTTTGCATCAATCGGTACCCAGGAAGCAGCTCTCGCGTTTCCCAAATCCATCTTCCCTTTTCAGAGTCAAAGGCTTACGGTGCCGGTGCACGTTTCCAGCGCCGTTTGGGAAGATTGCGGGGTACGCCCTTGAATTGAGCAAATTCAATGATCTCGACGCATGTTTTTGCTCCAGTGGAGTAAACCGGAGACAACCCGCCCACGAGAATGAGCAAGTTCCTTTTGGAAGAGCCCCGGCTGGCCTCGAACCAGCAACCTTCCCACCAAAAGAGGAACAGCGATACCCGGCGTGCCACTCGCAACAAATCATCTGCAATGTATTCACGCCAGAAAAATGAGATGGAGAAAAAAAACAAAAAAAAACAACGGACAAGCCTCTGTCACCCAAAAGCCCGCAGCTGACACAGCTACACCGGCGTGATGCTGATGACGAGTCCCACCCCGACTCATCATGGTCAAAATGTAAGGTGCCCGCGCATTGGTTACGTACTCAATGGCATTGAGCACCTAACAAATGTTCTAAGGCATGCGCGGTAATGAATATCGAAACACACATGCGCGATGACATGCGCTGCCTTTTAAACAGAGTCTGCTTTTACTTGTTCCCTTAGATTCTCCTGGTGAAACTCCCGCGGTGGCGTTGTCCGTTTTGACGAGTTGATTTCTTCTGCTCGTCGCAGTCAGCAGGACACTGCCAGAAACACACCGCCAACGTCAGCGAGAGATGTGCGTGTGTTTATGAGAGCCGACCGCACTCCGAAAGCCACACTCAAGACTCACTCAGAGAACATCATACGGGTAAAGTGCACGCGATGCCAGGCTGCCCAATAACGGAAAGAGAGCAGATTTGGTGTCCAGCACACGCGTTGTTCGATGCGTTTGTAAAATGTACAAATTGTTTATGGTAAAATAATAAAAAAGTAAAAAAATAAAGAAACCAAAACAATCTTAGCTCACTTTTTGTACGTGTTTCATCTATGATTCGCTCATTGGATATTGTGATTTTCTCGGGACCGTCGTAGAAGTGATCATTTTGAAGTGTTTTAAACATTTCTTATATTTTTTTCAATTTAACAAGAAATCAGTCGCACTAAGAGGAAAACTAAAGTGTTGCCCATAAATGTTTACCCGTTTACTACCTCGTTTGTTCATTGTCTGTATTCGTTGTGAAAATTAATGAACGCGATCTGTGTCTTTGTAGAGAAGAGTATCCTTCAATCGTAATCCGCTCATACGAGGTGTCAAAGCGGTGGCCCTTTGCATCAATCGGTACCCAGGAAGCAGCTCTCGCGTTTCCCAAATCCATCTTCCCTTTCAGAGTCAAAGGCTTATGGTGCCGGTGCACGTTTCCAGCGCCGTTTGGGAAGATTGCGGGGTACGCCCTAGAATTGAGCAAATTTAATGATCTCGACGCATGTTTTTGCTCCAGTGGAGTAAACCGGAGAAAACCCGCTCACGAGAATGAGTAAGTTCCTTTTGGAAGAGCCCCGGCTGGCCTCGAACCAGCAACCTTCTCACTAAAAGAGGAACAGCGATACCCGGCCTGCCACTCGCAACAAATCACCTGCAATGTATTCACGCGAGAAAAATGAGATGGAGAAAAAAAACAAAAAAAAACAACGGACAAGCCTCTGTCACCCAAAAGCCCGTCGCTGACACAGCTACACTGGCGTGCTGCTGATGACGAGTCCCACCCCGACTCATCATGGTCAAAATGTGAAGTGCCCTCGCATTGGTTACGTACTCAATGGCATTGAGCACCTAACAAATGTTCTAAGGCATGCGCCGTAATGAATATCGAAACACACATGCGCGATGACATGCGCTGTCTTTTAAACAGAGTCTGCTTTTACTTGTTCCCTTAGATTCTCCTGGTGAAATTCCCGCGGTGGCGCTGTCCGCTTTGACGAGTTGATTTCTTCTGCTCGTCGCAGTCAGCAGGACAATGCCAGAAAAACACAGCCAACGTCAGCGAGAGATGTGCGTGTGTTTATGAGAGCCGACCGCACTCCGAAAGCCACACTCAAGACTCACTCAGAGAACAACATACGGGTAAAGTGCACGCGATGCCAGGCTGCCAATAACGGAAAGAGAGCAGATTTGGTGTCCAGCACACGTTTTGTTCGATGCGTTTGTAAAATGTACAAATTGTTTATGGTTAAATGTTAAAAATGTAAAAAAATAAAGAAACCAAAACAATCTTAGCTCACTTTTTGCACGTGTTTCATCTATGATTCGTACATTGGATATTGTGATTTTCTCGGGACCGTCGTAGAAGTGATCATTTTGAAGTGTTTTGAACATTTCTTATATTTTTCTCAATTTAACAAGAAATCAGTCGCACTAAGAGGAAAACTAAAGTGTTGCCCATAACTGTTTACCCGTTTACTCCCTCGTTCGTTCATTGTCTGTATTCGTTGTGAAAATTAATGAACGCGATCTGGGTCTTTGCAGAGAAGAGTATCCTTCAATCGTAATCCGCTCATACGAGGTGTCAAAGCGGTGGCCTTTGCATCAATCGGTACCCAGGAAGCAGCTCTCGCGTTTCCCAAATCCATCTTCCCTTTTCAGAGTCAAAGGCTTATGGTGCCGGTGCACGCTTCCCGCGCCGTTTGGGAAGATTGCGGGGTACGCCCTAGAATTGAGCAAATTCAATGATCTCGACGCATGCTTTTGCTCCAGTGGAGTAAACCGGAGAAAACCCGCTCACGAGACAGAGCAAGTTCCTTTTGGAAGAGCCCCGGCTGGCCTCGAACCAGCAACCTTCTCACTAAAAGAGGAACAGCGATACCCGGGTGCCACTCGCAACAAATCATCTGCAATGTATTCACGCGAGAAAAATGAGATGGAGAAAAAAAACAAAAAAAAACAACGGACAAGCCTCTGTCACCCAAATGCCCGCCGCTGACACAGCTACACCGGCGTGATGCTGATGACGAGTCCCACCCCGACTCATCATGGTCAAAATGTAGAGTGCCCGCGCATTGGTTACGTACTCAATGGCATTGAGCACCTAACAAATGTTCTAAGGCATGCGCGGTAATGAATATCGAAACACACATGCGCGATGACATGCGCTGTCTTTTAAACAGAGTCCGCTTTTACTTGTTCCCTTAGATTCTCCTGGTGAAATTCCCGCGGTGGCGTTGTCCGTTTTGACGAGTTGATTTCTTCTGCTCGTCGCGGTCAGCAGGACAATGCCAGAAACACACAGCCAACGTCAGCGAGAGATGTGCGTGTGTTTATGAGAGCCGACCGCACTCCGAAAGCCACTCAAGACTCACTCAGAGAACAACATACGGGTAAAGTGCACGCGATGCCAGGCCGCCCAATAACGGAAAGAGAGCAGATTTGGTGTCCAGCACACGTTTTGTTCGATGCGCTTGTAAAATGTACACATTGTTTATGGTAAAATGTTAAAAATGTAAAAAAATAAAGAAACCAAAACAATCTTAGCTCACTTTTTGTACGTGTTTCATCTATGATTCGCACATTGGATATTGTGATTTTCTCGGGACCGTCGTAGAAGTGATCATTTTGAAGTGTTTTGAACATTTCTTATATTTTTTTCAATTCAACAAGAAATCAGTCGCACTAAGAGGAAAACTAAAGTGTTGCCCATAAATGTTTACTCGTTTACTACCTCGTTCGTTCATTGTCTGCATTCGTTGTGAAAATTAATGAACGCGACCTGTGTCTTTGCAGAGAAGAGTATCCTTCAATCGTAATCCGCTCATACGAGGTGTCAAAGCGGTGGCCTTTTGCATCAATCGGTACCCAGGAAGCAGCTCTCGCGTTTCCCAAATCCATCTTCCCTTTTCAGAGTCAAAGGCTTATGGTGCCGGGGCACGTTTCCAGCGCCGTTTGGGAAGATTGCGGGGTACGCCCTAGAATTGAGCGAATTCAATGATCTCGACGCATGTTTTTGCTCCAGTGGAGTAAACCGGAGAAAACCCGCTCACGAGAATGAGCAAGTTCCTTTTGAAGAGCCCCGGCTGGCCTCGAACCAGCAACCTTCTCACTAAAAGAGGAACAGCGATACCCGGCGTGCCACTCGCAACAAATCATCTGCAATGTATTCACGCGAGAAAAATGAGATGGAGAAAAAACAACAACGGACAAGCCTCTGTCACCCAAAAGCCCGTCGCTGACACAGCTACACCGGCGTGATGCCGATGACGAGTCCCACCCCGACTCATCATGGTCAAAATGTAAAGTGCCCTCGCATTGGTTACGTACTCAACGGCATTGAGCACCTAACAAATGTTCTAAGGCATGCGCGGTAATGAATATCGAAACACACATGCGCGATGACATGCGCTGTCTTTTAAACAGAGTCTGCTTTTACTTGTTCCCTTAGATTCTCCTGGTGAAATTCCCGCGGTGGCGTTGTCCGTTTTGACGAGTTGATTTCTTCTGCTCGTCGCAGTCAGCAGGACAATGCCAGAAACACACAGCCAACGTCAGCGAGATGTGCGTGTGTTTATGAGAGCCGACCGCACTCCGAAAGCCACACTCAAGACTCACTCAGAGAACAACATACGGGTAAAGTGCACGCGATGCCAGGCTGCCCAATAACGAAAGAGAGCAGATTTGGTGTCCAGCACACGTTTTGTTCGATGCGTTTGTAAAATGTACAAATTGTTTATGGTAAAATGAAAAAAAAATAAAAAAATAAAGAAACCAAAACAATCTTAGCTCACTTTTTGTACGTGTTTCATCTATGATTCGTACATTGATATTGTGATTTTCTCGGGACCGTCGTAGAAGTGATCATTTTGAAGTGTTTTGAACATTTCTTATATTTTTTTCAATTTAACAAGAAATCAGTCGCACTAAGAGGGAAACTAAAGTGTTGCCCATAAATGTTTACCCGTTTACTACCTCGCTCGTTCATTGTCTGTATTCGTTGTGAAAATTAATGAACGCGATCTGTGTCTTTGCAGAGAAGAGTATCCTTCAATCGTAATCCGCTCATACGAGGTGTCAAAGCGGTGGCCCTTTGCATCAACCGGTACCCAGGAAGCAGCTCTCGCGCTTCCCAAATCCATCTTCCCTTTTCAGAGTCAAAGGCTTATGGTGCCGGTGCACGTTTCCAGCGCCGTTTGGGAAGATTGCGGGGTACGCCCTAGAATTGAGCAAATTCAATGATCTCGACGCATGTTTTGGCTCCAGTGGAGTAAACCGGAGAAAACCCGCTCACGAGAATGAGCAAGTTCCTTTTGGAAGAGCCCCGGCTGGCCTCGAACCAGCAACCTTCTCACTAAAAGAGGAACAGCGACACCCGGCGTGCCACCCGCAACAAATCATCTGCAATGTATTCACGCGAGAAAAATGAGATGGAGAAAAAAAACAACGGACAAGCCTCTGTCACCCAAAAGCCCGTCGCTGACACAGCTACACCGGCGTGATGCTCATGACGAGTCCCACCCCGACTCATCATGGTCAAAATGTAAAGTGCCCTCGCATTGGTTACGTACTCAATGGCATTGAGCACCTAACAAATGTTCTAAGGCATGCGCGGTAATGAATATCGAAACACACATGCGCGATGACATGCGCCGTCTTTTAAACAGAGTCTGCTTTTACTTGTTCCCTTAGATTCTCCTGGTGAAATTCCCGCGGTGGCGTTGTCCGCTTTGACGAGTTGATTTCTTCTGCTCGTCGCAGTCAGCAGGACAATGCCAGAAACACACAGCCAACGTCAGCGAGAGATGTGCGTGTGTTTATGAGAGCCGACCGCACTCCGAAAGCCACACTCAAGACTCACTCAGAGAACAACATACGGTAAAGTGCACGCGATGCCAGGCTGCCCAATAACGGAAAGAGAGCAGATTTGGTGTCCAGCACACGTTTTGTTCGATGCGTTTGTAAAATGTACAAATTGTTTATGGTAAAAAAAATAAAAAAAAATAAAGAAACCAAAACAATCTTAGCTCACTTTTTGTACGTGTTTCATCTATGACTCGTACACTGGATATTGTGATTTTCTCGGGACCGTCGTAGAAGTGATCATTTTGAAGTGTTTTGAACATTTCTTATATTTTTTTCAATTTAACAAGAAATCAGTCGAACTAAGAGGAAAACTAAAGTGTTGCCCATAAATGTTTACCCGTTTACTACCTCGTTCGTTCATTGTCTGCATTCGTTGTGAAAATTAATGAACGCGATCTGTGTCTTTGCAGAGAAGAGTATCCTTCAATCGTAATCCGCTCATACGAGGTGTCAAAGCGGTGGCCCTTTGCATCAATCGGTACCCAGGAAGCAGCTCTCGCGTTTCCCAAATCCATCTTCCTTTTCAGAGTCAAAGGCTTATGGTGCCGGTGCACGTTTCCAGCGCCGTTTGGGAAGATTGCGGGGTACGCCCTAGAATTGAGCAAATTCAATGATCTCGACGCATGTTTTTGCTCCAGTGGAGTAAACCGGAGAAAACCCGCTCACGAGAATGAGCAAGTTCCTTTTGGAAGAGCCCCGGCTGGCCTCTAACCAGCAACCTTCTCACTAAAAGAGGAACAGCGATACCCGGCGTGCCACTCGCAACAAATCATCTGCAATGTATTCACGCGAGAAAAATGAGATGGAGAAAAAAAACAAAAAAAAACAACGGACAAGCCTCTGTCACCCAAAAGCCCGTCGCTGACACAGCTACACCGGCGTGATGCTGATGACGAGTCCCACCCCGACTCATCATGGTCAAAATGTAAAGTGCCCTCGCATTGGTTACGTACTCAATGGCATTGAGCACCTAACAAATGTTCTAAGGCATGCGCGGTAATGAATATCGAAACACACATGCGCGATGACATGCGCTGTCTTTTAAACAGAGTCTGCTTTTACTTGTTCCCTTAGATTCTCCTGGTGAAATTCCCGCGGTGGCGTTGTCCGTTTTGACGAGTTGATTTCTTCTGCTCGCCGCAGTCAGCAGGACAATGCCAGAAACACACAGCCAACGTCAGCGAGAGATGTGCGTGTGTTTATGAGAGCCGACCGCACTCCGAAAGCCACACTCAAGACTCACTCAGAGAACAACATACGGGTAAAGTGCACGCGATGCCAGGCTGCCCAATAACGGAAAGAGAGCAGATTTGGTGTCCAGCACACGTTTTGTTCGATGCGCTTGTAAAATGTACAAATTGTTTATGGTAAAATGTTAAAAATGTAAAAAAATAAAGAAACCAAAACAATCTAGCTCACTTTTTGTACGTGTTTCATCTATGATTCGTACATTGGATATTGTGATTTTCTCGGGACCGTCGTAGAAGTGATCATTTTGAAGTGTTTTGAACATTTCTTATATTTTTTTCAATTTAACAAGAAATCAGTCGCACTAAGAGAAAAACTAAAGTGTTGCCCATAAATGTTTACCCGTTTACTACCTCGTTCGTTCATTGTCTGTATTCGTTGTGAAAATTAATGAACGCGATCTGTGTCTTTGCAGAGAAGAGTATCCTTCAATCGTAATCCGCTCATACGAGGTGTCAAAGCCGTGGCCCTTTGCATCAATCGGTACCCAGGAAGCAGCTCTCGCGTTTCCCAAATCCATCTTACCTTTTCAGATTCAAAGGCTTATGGTGCCGGTGCACGTTTCCAGCGCCGCTTGGGAAGATTGCGGGGTACGCCCTAGAATTGAGCAAATTCAATGATCTCGACGCATGTTTTTGCTCCAGTGGAGTAAACCGAGAAAACCCGCTCACGAGAATGAGCAAGTTCCTTTTGGAAGAGCCCCGGCTGGCCTCGAACCAGCAACCTTCTCACAAAAAGAGGAACAGCGATACCCGGCATGCCACTCGCAACAAATCATCTGCAATGTATTCACGCGAGAAAAATGAGATGGAGAAAAAAACAAAAAAAACAACGGACAAGCCTCTGTCACCCAAAAACCCGTCGCTGACACAGCTACACCGGCGTGATGCTGATGACGAGTCCCACCCCGACCCATCATGGTCAAAATGTAAAGTGCCCTCGCATTGGTTACGTACTCAATGGCATCGAGCACCTAACAAATGTTCTAAGGCATGCGCGGTAATGAATATCGAAACACACATGCGCGATGACATGCGCTGTCTTTAAACAGAGTCTGCTTTTACTTGTTCCCTTAGATTCTCCTGGTGAAATTCCCGCGGTGGCGTTGTCCGTTTTGACGAGTTGATTTCTTCTGCTCGTCGCAGTCAGCAGGACAATGCCAGAAACACAGCCAACGTCAGCGAGAGATGTGCGTGTGTTTATGAGAGCCGACCGCACTCCAGAAGCCACACTCAAGACTCACTCAGAGAACAACATACGGGTAAAGTGCACGCGATGCCAGGCTGCCCAATAACGGAAAGAGAGCAGATTTGGTGTCCAGCACACGCTTTGTTCGAGGCGTTTGTAAAATGTACAAATTGTTTATGGTAAAATGTTAAAAATGTAAAAAAATAAAGAAACCAAAACAATCTTAGCTCACTTTTTGCACGTGTTTCATCTATGATTCGTACATTGGATATTGTGATTTTCTCGGGACCGTCGTAGAAGTGATCATTTTGAAGTGTTTTGAACATTTCATATATTTTTTTCAATTTAACAAGAAATCAGTCGCACTAAGAGAAAAACTAAAGTGTTGCCTATAAATGCTTACCCGTTTACTACCTGGTTCGTTCATTGTCTGTATTCGTTGTGAAAATTAATGAACGCGATCTGTGTCTTTGCAGAGAAGAGTATCCTTCAATCGTAATCCGCTCATACGAGGTGTCAAAGTGGTG
Source organism: Danionella cerebrum (assembly GCA_007224835.1). Lineage (NCBI taxonomy): Eukaryota > Metazoa > Chordata > Actinopteri > Cypriniformes > Danionidae > Danionella > Danionella cerebrum. The sequence goes on along the minus strand of SRMA01027550.1, from coordinate 4,169 downwards.
GCCCTTTGCATCAATCGGTACCCAGGAAGCAGCTCTCGCGTTTCCCAAATCCATCTTCCCCTTTCAGAGTCAAAGGCTTCTGGTGCCGGTGCACGTTTCCAGCGCCGTTTGGGAAGATTGCGGGGTACGCCCCAGAATTGAGCAAATTCAATGATCTCGACGCATGTTTTTGCTCCAGTGGAGTAAACCGGAGAAAACCCGCCCACGCGAATGAGCAAGTTCCTTTTGGAAGAGCCCCGGCTGGCCTCGAACCAGCAACCTTCTCACTCAAAGAGGAACAGCGATACCCGGCGTGCCACTCGCAACAAATCATCTGCAATGTATTCACGCGAGAAAAAAGAGATGGGAAAAAAAAACAAAAAAAAAACAACGGACAAGCCTCTGTCACCCAAAAGCCCGTCGCTGACCCAGCTACACCGGCGTGATGCTGATGACGAGTCCCACCCCGACTCATCATGGTCAAAATGTAAAGTGCCCTCGCATTGGTTACGTACTCAATGGTATTGAGCACCTAACAAATGTTCTAAGGCATGCGCGGTAATGAATATCGAAACACACATGCGCGATGACATGCGCTGTCTTTTAAACAGAGTCTGCTTTTACTTGTTCCCTTAGATTCTCCTGGTGAAATTCCCGCGGTGGCGTTGTCCGTTTTGACGAGTTGATTTCTTCTGCTCGTCGCAGTCAGCAGACAATGCCAGAAACACACAGCCAACGTCAGCGAGAGATGTGCGTGTGTTTATGAGAGCCGACCGCACTCCGCAAGCCACACCCAAGACTCACTCAGAGAACAACATACGGGTAAAGTGCACGCGATGCCAGGCTGCCCAATAACGAAAGAGAGCAGATTTGGTGTCCAGCACACGTTTTGTTCGATGCGTTTGTAAAATGTACAAATTGTTTATGGTAAAATGTAAAAAATAAAAAAAAATAAAGAAACCAAAACAATCTTAGCTCACTTTTTGTACGTGTTTCATCTATGATTCGTACATTGGATATTGTGATTTTCTCGGGACCGTCGTAGAAGTGATCATTTTGTAGTGTTTTGAACATTACTTATATTTTTTTCAATTTAACAAGAAATCAGTCGCACTAAGAGAAAAACTAAAGTGTTGCCCATAAATGTTTACCCGCTTACTACCTCGTTCGTTCATTGTCTGTATTCGTTGTGAAAATTAATGAAAGCGATCTGTGTCTTTGCAGAGAAGAGTATCCTTCAATCGTAATCCGCTCATACGAGGTGTCAAAGCGGTGGCCCTTTGCATCAATCGGTACCCAGGAAGCAGCTCTCGCGTTTCCCAAATCCATCTTCCCTTTTCAGAGTCAAAGGCTTATGGTGCCGGTGCATGTTTCCAGCGCCGTTTGGGAAGATTGGGGGTACGCCCTAGAATTGAGCAAATTCAATGATCTCGACGCATGTTTTTGCTCCAGTGGAGTAAACCGGAGAAAACCCGCCAACGAGAATGAGCAAGTTCCTTTTGGAAGAGCCCCGGCTGGCCTCGAACCAGCAACCTTCTCACTAAAAGAGGAACAACGATACCCGGCGTGCCACTCGCAACAAATCATCTGCAATGTATTCACGCGAGAAAAATGAGATGGGGAAAAAAACAAAAAAAAAACAACGGACAAGCCTCTGTCACCCAAAAGCCCGTCGCTGACACAGCTACACCGGCGTGATGCTGATGACGAGTCCCACCCCGACTCATCATGGTCAAAATGTAAGTGCCCTCGCATTGGTTACGTACTCAATGGCATTGAGCACCTAACAAATGTTCTAAGGCATGCGCTGTAATGAATATCGAAACACACATGCGCGATGACGTACTCAATAGTATTGAGGACGTAATCAATGTTCATACGCGGATGCGCGGTGATGGATTTTGAAACTCCCATACCCTGTGATTAGGTTTTAAAGTCTATGGTTAAAACCAGAGATATTTTATAATCAGACAAGTGTTCTTTGAAAAGACATAACAATTATACTGACACTAAATACTGTTTTTACTCTGATGATCCCGATTCGTTTGATCACTCGTTTTGGAAGTGCATAAATACAGCAGTTTGTGAAATTCGATTTTAAGTAATTGTATTGTTGATATTCTTATTATTATTTGCTATTGTTGTTGTTCTAATGCTGTTTATTTCTTTATTTTAAATACATTTTTTTTTTATACATTTATTTTATTTAACAATATGAAGCCGTGCGAAAGAAAAAAAAAAGTGCGCATCCTCTTCCCCGCACCGCAAATCCACACAGACTTCAGACGCATCAGTGAGCTGCCGCCCCGCTCACAGCCGATTGTGACGTCGTGCGCTCATTATAAATGGCCTATTATGCAGTGCATTTAAGTTGACGGTGACCGGAAATATTCAGGGTCTCCCCAACACTCTGTTCGCGAGCAGCGTGTGATTCTCGGTGGGCTTAAGCTCTCAGGTCATTTGGTTCCTCGTCTCGACGGAGTAGATTCAAGGTTTGCTCAAACAGGGACCTATGCAAATGACGTTCAACTCTATTGGTTGCGTCGTCACGCTCGTCATTCTCGTCACGCCTGACTGATAAACGTTTGTTTAGACTTGATGTGTCTGGTTTTACTTGCCTAAGAAATGCTTTTGTCTTTTATTTGAAGCTCGTGGTTAACTGGACGCTTAACCACTTCAACAGATTCGTGCTATGTATTTGTGTTTTTTCTTTTCAGAGGTTCGCCACCTGAGGGCGCACACGCGCCCAAAACCGCAGAGAGAGAAAGAGAAAGAGAGAGAGAGAGAGAGAGAGAGAGAGAGAGAGGGCCAGGGTTGAGTAACGTTTTTTTGTTCAATTTCTCTCTGATCTCTTGGTCACTTTTGATAAATTACTGCTTGTGGAGATTTTAATATTCATGTAGATGAACCAGGTGATGCCCTTGGACTGTCATTTATAGACCTAGTAAATTCATTTGGGTTTCAACAAAACATTTCCAGACCACCTCATAGTCTTATTAGGGAAATATGCACCGCTTATTAATTAATTTTTTCCTCTTTTTCGAGTTTCAACTTGTTGGTTTACTGTAAAGCTGCTTTGAGACACTGTCCGTTGTGAAAAGCGCTATATAAATAATCAAACTTGAACTTGTGTGCTATTGCGGCTGTGTTTAATTGAAAAAAAAAGGGATAGAGACAAGAAAATTCGAGACTTGTCTTTTTTCTCTCTAAAGATGGGTTGCAGCTATAACTACAGTGACAAAATTTAGCTTTGAGAGCAAAACTGACATTCCAAATGTGTCCGTGACTGCGCCCTTTGGGCCTGTGCTAAGGCTGTTCTTTACAGTCGACGCATTTCACAAGAGCTAGCACTGTGGCTTTTCATCAAAAGGTCACTAGTTCGAGGCTAGCGGGCGGCTCCTGCTGGTTACAGATGCTAATGAGCCAAGTACGGGTTTTTTTTTCAGAAAGCAGCAGAAACGAAGGCTGTGACAGTGATTTCTCTCTCTCTCTCTCTCTCTCTCTCTCTCTCTCTCTCCTTAGTAGAAATGCTTTACAGAGTCAGTAAAAGCACAGGGTTCTCTCCACGCCGCGACTGCGATGACGTGTCTGTGTGAAGTCGGGAAGGCCAATAAATTGCGTTGGTGTTCTGCCTTTGACATGCACTGTCTTTTAAACAGAGTCTGCTTTTACTTGTTCCTTTAGATTCTCCTGGTGAAATTCCCGCGGTGGCGTTGTCCGTTTTGACGAGTTGATTTCTTCTGCCCGTCGCAGTCAGCAGGACAATGCCAGAAACACACAGCCAACGCCAGCGAGAGATGTGCGTGTGTTTATGAGAGCCGACCGCACTCCGAAAGCCACACTCAAGACTCACTCAGAGAACAACATACGGTAAAGTGCACGCGATGCCAGGCTGCCCAATAACGGAAAGAGAGCAGATTTGGTGTCCAGCACACGCTTTGTTCGATGCGTTTGTAAAATGTACAAATTGTTTATGGTAAAATGTTAAAAAAATAAAAAAATAAAGAAACCAAAACAATCTTAGCTCACTTTTTGTACGTGTTTCATCTATGATTCGTACATTGATATTGTGATTTTCTCGGGACCGTCGTAGAAGTGATCATTTTGAAGTGTTTTGAACATTTCTTATATTTTTTTTCAATTTAACAAGAAATCAGTCGCACTAAGAGGAAAACTAAAGTGTTGCCCAT
>SRMA01027548.1:0-25238 GCA_007224835.1 Danionella cerebrum | reverse complement strand
TTTACTTTCGGCTGTTCCCAGTTTAGGGGTCGCCACAGCCAATCATCCTTTTCCACCTAACTCTGTCCTCAGTATCCTCTACTCTTGCACCAACTACCTTCATGTCCTCCTTCAGCACATCCATATATCTTGTCTTTGGTCTTCCTCTTGACCTCTTGCCTGGCATCTCCATCTCCAACATCCCTCTACCAATATAACCACTATCCCTCCTCTGCACATGTCCAAACCATCTCAACCTGGCCTCTGACTTTGTCTCCAAAACAACCAACCTGAGCTGTCCCTCTGATGTGCTCGTTCCTAATCTTGTCCATCCTCGCCACTCCTAAACTGAACCTCAACATCCTCATCTCTGCTACTTCCAGCTCTGCCTCTTGTCTCTTCCTCACTGCCACCGTCTCCAACCCATACATCATAGCTGCTCTCACTACTGTTCTGTACACCTTTCCTTTGATTCTTGCTGACACTCTTCTGTCACACAACACCTCTGACACTTTTCTCCACCCACTCCAACCTGCCTGCACTCGTCTCTTCACCTCTTTTCCACACTCCCTTTCGCACTGGAACCCCCAAATACCTAAACTCCTGCACCTTCTTGACCTCAGCCCCCTGTAACCTCACTGTTCTATTTCCCTCCCTCTCGTTCAAACACATGTATTCTGTCTTGCTGCGACTGACTTTCATTCCTCTTCTTTCTAGAGCTGACCTCCAACTTTCCAGGTTTTCCTCCACCTGCTCTCTGCTCTCACTACAAATCACAATGTCATCTGCAAACATCATTGTCCATGGAGATTCCTGTCTGACCTCATCTGTCAACCTGTCCATCACCATAGCAAATAAGAAGGGACTCAAAGCTGATCCTTTATGTAGCCCCACCTCCACTTTGAACTCCTTTGTATGACCTACAGCACATCTCACTGCTGTCTTACTTCTCTCATACATATCCTGAACTATTCTGACGTACTTCTCTGCCACTCCTGACCTCCTCATACAGGACCATAGCTCCTCTCTCGGCACCCTGTCATACGCTTTTTCTAAATCCACAAAGACGCAGTGCAGCTCCTTCTGACCATCTCTGTACTTCTCCATTAACAATCTCAGAGCAAAAATTGCATCAGTAGTGCTCTTCCTGGGCATGAAGCCATACTGCTGCTCACAAATATCCACTTCTCTTCTTAGCCTAGCTTCCACTACTCTTTCCCAAAGTTTCATTGTGTGGCTCATCAACTTTATGCCTCTGTAGTTGTTACAACTCTGCACATCACCCTTGTTCTTAAAGATTGGTACTAAGACACTTCTCCTACATTCCTCAGGCATCTTCTCACTCTCTAAAATCCTGTTGAATAACCTAGACAGGAACTCCACTGCTGTCTCTCCTAGACACTTCCACACCTCCACTGGTGTCATCTGGACCAACAGCCTTTCCACTCTTCATTCTCCCCAGGGCCTTCCTCACCTCATCCTTTCTAATCTTTTCAACTTCCTGCTCTACAATATTCACATCTTCCTCCCTTCTTTCCCTTTCATTCTCCTCATTCATCAACTCCTCAAAATACTCCTTCCATCTTCTCAGCACACTCTCCTCACTTGTTAGCACCTTTCCATCTCTATCTTTAATCACCCTTATCTGTTGCACATCCTTCCCATCTCTGTCTCTCTGTCTCGCTAATCTATACAATTCCTTCTCGCCTTCCCTCGTGTCTAACCTGGCATACAACTCATCATATGCTTTCTGTTTGGCCTTTGCCACCTCCCTCTTCACTCTGCGCTGCAATTCCTTGTAGTCCTGTCTACTTTCTTCAGTCCTTTCAATGTCCCACTTCTTTTTAGCTAGCCTCTTTCTCTGGATGATGTCCTGTACTTCCTCATTCCACCACCATGTTTCTTTATCTTCTTTCCTCCTTCCAGCTGACACACCTAGCACCTTTCTTCCTGTCTCCCTGATCACTTCTGCTGTAGTTTCCCAGTCATCTGGAAGCTCTTCCTGACCACCCAAAGCCTGTCTCAGCTTCTGTCTGAATTCCTCACAATCTTCTTCCTTTTTCAGCTTCCACCACTTGGTCTTCTTTTCAATCTTTCTTCTTCTCTTCTTCCTGACCACCAGAAACATCCTACACATCACCATCCGATGCTGTCTGGCTACACTCTCTCCTACCACTACTTTACAGTCTCTGATCTCTCTCAGATTGGCTCGTCTACAAAGGATGTAGTCTACCTGCGTACTCCTCCCTCCACTCTTGTAGGTAACTCTATGTTCCTCCCTCTTCTGGAAATAAGTATTAACTACAGCCATTTCCATCCTCTTGGCAAAGTCCACCACCATCTGTCCTTCTAGGTTCCTTTCCTTAACACCGAACCTGCCCATCACCTCCTCATCACCTCTGTTGCCCTCGCCAACATGCCCATTGAAATCTGCTCCCACTACTACTCTCTCCCCTCTGGGAACACTCTCAATCACCTCATCTAACTCACTCCAAAATCTCTCCTTCTCTTCCAACTTACAGCCTACTTGTGGAGCATAACCACTCACTACATTCAACATCACCCCTTCAATTTCTAACTTCAAACTGATCACCCTGTCTGACACTCTTTTCACCTCTAAAACATTCCTCACAAACTCCTCCTTCAGGATCACTCCTACCCCATTTCTCTTCCTATCCACACCATAGTAAAACAGTTTGTATCCCCCTCCAATACTACGCGCTTTGCTACCCTTCCACCTGGTCTCCTGCACGCACAGAATATCTACCTTCCTTCTCTCCATCATGTCTGCCAGCTCCCTACCCTTCCCTGTCATTGTACCAACGTTAAGAGTCCCTATTCTCAGATCTATACTCCTGCCTTTCCTCTTTTCTTTCTGTTGACGAATCCTTCTCCCTCCTCTCCTTCTTCGACAAACAGTAGTCCAATTTCCACCGGCACCCTGTAAGTCAACAGCACCGGAGGCGGTCGTTGTTAACCCGGGCCTCGACCGATCCGGTATGGAAATCGATTTGGTGACTCGCATATTTGGTTTTTGGCATATTTTACGCCGGATGCCCTTCCTGACGCAACCCATTTATCCGGGCTTGGGACCGGCACAGAAGTCACTGGCTTGCAACCCCTGTGGCTAGATTAGCCACGTTTCCAACTAAAGATGCTAATTAAATTTATGCACAAAACTAGGATGTTACATAAAAAAATTGTAAATTAAGCACCGTTTCCATCCAACAAGTCCAAGAGAACAAACTCATCACTTCCTGATAAACTGGCGGCAATTATAAAAAAAAAGAAAAATGGAAATTGCTACGTTAGAAGGACTTTTTGCATTTAATAACTTACTTGCGTCTTAAAACAGGAAACAATATGCGCAGTCTTCGGGCTGGGCGATATGGCTCAACACTCTACCACGATATCAGTCATTCATATCAGTCAATATCAATAATTAATGCTATTTTTTATGACTCATTTAAAATAATTATTTTAAACTTAACCTTCCTCTGATCATAATAAATATCAAAACCCATGTAATAGTCCTTAATTCAACAGAACTGAGTTTGACTTATTTTTTCACTTTTACAAACTTACCTAAGAATCAAAAAATATTTGTCCTCTAAAATAAAAAGCATGTGGCAAAAAAATTGTGACATAACCTTCAAGTATCCCTGAATGTAAACATGATAAGCCCCACCCACTGAACTCATGATGTCACTTTTATGCTAAAAAGGGTTAGGATTAGAGTTAGAGTGCTGTTGGCGTTATGGAGTACAACCCTAGAGATGACATGCCAGCGAGGCAGCAGGTTCAGTGAGTGAGGCTAAACACATCTGTAGTCTGCAGAGCGCGGCATCTCGTAAAGTTTGATAAAAGAGTGAGATACGCACAATGGCACATGCACAATGCCAGGCCAGTCAAATCTAACTGGGGGAGCAAAACCCAGCTATTGGTGGTGTGCAGCTGATTGAAGGAGGGTAAAAGTTGTGCTTTGTGTTCATTTTTTAAATAATTCTCTCACTATCAAATAGAGCTAAACGATATTCTGTTTTGACATCAATATCGCGATGTGCGCATGCGCGATATTCACATCGTCGGAACATACGATGTGAAGATAGAAGCCCATGGTGTATAACAGAACGGTAGCATCATGTAGCAAAACACGAGTTTGTTGTATGGCTTGTTGCTGGATTGACATGTACGTTCCGTGTGCCTGCACAGTGATTGTGAGCTGTGAGCGGTGAGCAGCGGCACAGGAACCATTCATACTAAAAATGCGCGAGAAGAGGTGTGCGACTTTGCCAGTGTGACACCTCATAGAGGATGACATTTGTCGGGATTTACCGTGATTCCCGTGGGATTCCTGTGGGATGTTATTAATCTCGTGATCGGGATGGGACGGGAATAAAAATCAACGGGAGCGTGCAGGAGGGGGAACACCATTAATAGATTATAATTTTCTGTTTCACACGAAATAACACGGAAGTCCAAAGAGCACGTTTTTTTCGGGGTCGGCAACAGAACTGAACCCTTTAAAAGTGAAGCTGTCGCCGGCAACAGAGAAAGACCTTTCGCCAGGAGATCAGTGACAGATGAGTGATTGATTTACTGTGATCGCTTTAGCAACAGTTTAGCGGAGATTTCACTGGAAATATAATATTTATACTGTATATAATAATATAACTATTGTCTTAGTAGCAGTAATAGGTTTATTAGTGTTAGATTGAACTGTTTTTTACTGTGTTCTGTCCGTGATTATTATTCCACATCCGCAGATGCGTCTTTTTTTCCTTATTTCCTCGTATTCTTCCGCCGTTTCTGGCACACTAATGTGTTAGATTTCAGTGCCAAAACACTTGTGAATAGTAAAAGAAGATGTTTATACAATCATCGAGAGCCCCTGAGATTTGTGAATTTTTCAATCCCAATCATATGTAATAAAAGTTTTTTTACACAGGGTTTATTCCAAACAATAATGTTTTTTCAATATATAGTGTCATTTTTTAATTATATTGACTTTATATAATATTGCTTTTAAAACTGCTCATGCTCTTGATTCCAACAACATATTGCTTCATTAATTTATTTTTATCTTTTACTAATTTTTGTATAGAAACTTAAGGGTTTCTTTTTGACAAATCTAATATGATGATATATTTATATTTTAATGGATTGATGGCTCTCAATATCGCAATACATATCGTTTGGAAAAAAATATCGCAATTTAATTTTTTTCCAATATCGTTCAGCCCTACTATCAAATGTGCATTAATCCACAAAGGCTTTTCGTCTGCCTTTTCACACTTGTCCTGAATGGTACAAGTGTGTAACAACTTCATAAAAGCACACTTTAATTTTACACTTTGCCTAAATCCATCAGGCATTCTAAAACCTGTATTTCATACTACCCTGAAAATAATAAATGACAATTGAATTGAAACTATTGTGACATATTCTCTGGTCCGTTTCAAAGATAAACCAAAAGTAGGATTAGAACTATTTTTCTAGTATTAAAATGGAGACTCTTTGATCATTTTTCGCATTCGATCACTGAGACGCTACTGGTCTAATACGATTCAATGACTTATGCTAAGTTAACGCTAAAAGTGCAAATCATGACCTACAAAAGTAATAAAATGTCAAATTACTTTCAGTAAGTGCTAAAACAAAAATACTCATTTAAAACAGATCATATGCATCACACAAAACTTCAAACTGTGCCTGAACCTTCCCCTGCCCGCATTTAACAACGTTATTTTGAGCAAAAGTTCTGCAGTGGTTCAGTGCCGGGACCCTACTGACCTCTGCTCGTGTTTGACTTCAGAGGAGGCGCACTGACTCCTGTGGCTCTAGCAGCTCATGGCTGAATCACATGCAATTTAAATTGCCAAAATTAATAGCAATCTAAAAGCAAACTGCAAGCATTTAGTCTCCTCCTCCTCCTCACTCACTTACCCCACTGATGAAGGGTAGATTGAGCAGATAGCCTAGCACAGGAATCCTCCGGATGAAGCCCACCACCACTGGAAAGAACCCCCTACAGGGTTTGCACAGATTTGAGGTTAGACAAACATTATTCACAAGTTCTTTTAGCAACTGCGTCTATAAATGTCTGCAAACTTTATTATAAAATGTGATGTCAAAGATGTTCTTTTGCTGCTGCAGAAGGAAGATTTATAACGTCACTAACAATTAGCATAACCATTTGCTAACAATAAATAACTAGCGCTGTATGTTGGTTAATGTTAAGCAGGGGCCTAGTTGTTATGGAAATAGTCATGTAATCATTCCCCCATGATTCTTTTTTTTTATTTAAATCCATGTATTTTTTGTGCCTAATCACTTCTTTAATATGTTATTTTGCACAGTGCTTTATTTATATTGTATTTATAAGGTAATGTCACTTTTATTTTAGGAGAATTTAAATCTAATAGTTCATGTTGGTTATTTATCTGTATTTAATTTAAAATAAAATAATAAAAATATAAATAAACCGAGATAGCATGCAGAAAATTTGGTTGCTGGGGTAAACAGTTTGGTTTCTAGCGAGCTGGCAGTGATGATATTAAAAAATGTGTTGTTGCTATGATTAACACAAACAAAACCCTATGTCTCGATGTTTGATCTTGAAGATATTATTGCCAGTTCCCATTCATTATAAGTCTGTGGTAAATTAATGCTTGGTGCTTTCAGGAATCAAATACTTTTGCACAGTGGTTGGTATGTTCTTGCACAGGTAGATAAGAATGTTCCCAATGTCACTATGGAGTCAGTGACAGTATAATGTTGCCTTTGCTACTATAAATTATATACATTAACCACCATGTCTCTATCATTTAGCAAAGCTCAGATAAGAGTTCAGAAAATGTGGTTGCTAGGGTAAACATTTTGGTTGATATGTAGCTGCCAGTGATGTCATAAAAAATGTCATTTGTTACAATAATTACCATAAGCACAAGTGTGGTCAGTTTCTACGAGGTTCTCAATTACAGTTTTCTTAAGTCAATAGAAATGTTCCCAGCATTTTTAGTGATTTCCCAGAATTCCTTTGGTGGTATCAGTCTGGAAAGACATAGCAACCCGAATCAGACCGGTTTAGATGTCTTGGTTAGGCAGTAGCCCGATTGGTCTATGGAAGGAGATATATTTAGAATTTTTTGTCCAAAGCAAACAACGAATAACAATATGTGGCTTTCACAAACCATGTGTGAGTGATAAATGTTCAAATAATAAAGTAAGAGCTCCTTGAACCAACACTATGAAAGTACCTGAATAAAAGAAAGAAGCCGTAGAACTCGAGGAGGACTCCAAGTATGGGCCAGCCAATCAGAACCACGCAGATGCCTCCCAGGAAGAAACTGCTGGCTTTCAGTTTGTGCTTCTGGAAGAAAAACCTGAAAGTTCTCTCCAGGCCAATGACAAACGCCAGTCCCACCACAAAGAGGATCTTCAAAGAGAAGGTCAAACACACATGGACTCAGTGGAGAGAATCTGTAGTGGGTGTGTACAGTATTAAGGTACTGAATGAAGCAGGTGTGTGTGAGATTCAGTGGCGGTTGGTGCTTTATCTCTATAGTAATCTAGAAAACTGTAACAAACGCATATGTATGCTCAGGTAGATATTCTTCCCCCTCGTGAACCTTTCCACCTCACCTACATCTCTTATCCACTCCCCCTTTCCTTTTAACACCCTCCTGTCCTGATGTAATTAATGTAAACTGGTCTGTGGGGAAAAATAACTAATAAAGAACTACATACATTCACTGCTTCCATCCAGAGGAGTGTATGTACATTCACTCCCCTGGAGAAAACAAAACTGTCCAGCTCAAACGAAGCACCTGCTCCCCCATGTGGGGGCTTTTAAGCAAGACAGAACTCAAAAGATTTTGAAAGAAAGAACTTGTTTCAGCGTCTCAGAGTCGACTCTTCAGCATTGACTGTTAACTAATACTTAATAATGGCTCATAGTGTGTAGTTATTATGATTATAAACCATGAATAAAGCATCTATAGCTATATTTATAAAGTGCTTATAAATGTGTAATAAATGAGAAACAATGCCTTTATAAACTATTAAATAACTGTTAACTAATGTTTAAGTAACGGCTCATCGTGTTTACTTATTATGCTTATAAATCATAAATAAAGCATTGTTAAGTTTTTTATAAACTATATTTATTATAAATAAAGGAATATTTATTTATAATCAATTAGAAACAATGCCTTTATAAACTATTAATTAAATCTAGAACTCGATAGACTTGATAGACTAGATTTCACATTTATAAAACTCCACCTTAGAGCTATGTTACCCGATGCAGGAAAGGGAATTTTAAATAATTCATGATATGGGCACTTAAAAAACAAGTTTCTCCTGATTCATACGTCTCTCAAACGCTGCCTGTTTAAGTGATTTGTTTGCTGGCTTTTCTGCAAATTGAAATTTTGCACAAAAAAAATCTCCCTCTGACCGGCACAGCACCAGTGGTGATGTTTAAACTCTTAAAACTCAAAAGTTGTGAGGGAAAATAATAATTCCGGTTCCAAGCACTTTTGTGCCTTTGTGATGTGTTTGTTTAGAGGAGTTGAGAGGACTTTTACTCAGAACTTTAAAAAAAAAAAAAACACCCCATATCACAGGTCTTGTGCTTCCAAGGGTTATCCCTTCTTTTCACCACTAGATGGCACTGAATTAAGGGCCTGTAAAACGAAACTGAAAGACAATCACACTTTTGTCACATTAAAATTTGAATGACCTTGCAAATTGTGTCAACCCTTGTAATGTTTGTTTATAGCCAGAAATATCAAAACTAGTAACCTTTTTGAAAAGGGGTTTTTACACATTAACAAAATGAAACAATAGCGAGTTTGCGTAGTTCCTACCTATTTCTATGTTGGAATTACTATGTTAAAACTATAACTAACTCATAATAGCTATGTTAATGGGCCAGCTATGCTTAACTCTGGAAAAAAAGAGTCTGCAGTCTGGAAAAGAACAGAATGCATTTGCACATGTGCAGAAACTCTATCTGTACACATCGACAGTGTCTGTTGGCTGTTCATTGAAAAATGTGATAATGTGGCGAAAAATGTACTGACAACACTCCAGACATTTACTCATCACATAAAAGAAACTTTGGAAATGTTTGAAAATCAAGTGCCCTGATCGTCCTTCATGACATCATTAAAGTTTGGAAGTTTAGAAATCTTGGGACTCGAAACAAAGCCATTTACCCACCTTTAACTAGTCACAAACAAGATGACATTAAATAAATAGCTAACTTTAAATACTCTAAATACATAAATATATTATTTACAAACATTTAAGTATTTTAACTTATTCTCTACATAAAGTCTTTTTGACGTTTAGGCACTATTGTTGAGATTTATTGCGAGAATTGTGGTTTGAAATGTATTGCTTTGTCACACCACAATTTGTTGCGTTGAAAGGCAATAGTGACTATTTTTCAGAGGATAATGTCTGTGACACTCACATTTCCAATGGCAAGCAGAGCTTTATCGAAAAACAGGATCATCCCAAAAAACAGGAAGAACACCCCAAATCCTGTTAACCCTATTCCGATTTCTGGAGAAAGAAAGAAAGCAATTTTTATCAAATGACCATAAGAATGATGAAATGAATATTACTGTTGTTGAACGTGTTTTAAAGCTAGAGCATCTGTTTGCTCCTGACAGCTGTCAGTGGCATCGTCTGCACACAGCTGCGTCGTCTAACTCTGAGCTGAAGCGAAATGTTTCTCAGAAACGGGGAGTAAGGAGCTCAAAGTGTGCAGACGAACCGGGACAGAGTAAAGTCTCTTACTCTGAGAGTCGGTCAGAGAGATCATCTTTGCGGTTTCGAGTAGCGACAGCTGTCACCGGAGCGGCCACACGTACCGGAAACACTCATTTTCAACTTCCGGTGAAACAAATATAACGTTCTCTTTATACGTTTCAATTCAAATTGAGCAACAACGATCATAAAACATCACTGTTATGATAAACATAGAATAACAAATGCAAATTCATAAGCAAGCAAGGCCAACACTCAAAACAGAGATATAGAAGCCCACATTTACACTCAAAATACTATTGTTCCAGCATCAAAAACTGTTCCAATGTTGTTTTCACTTGCTTTCATGAAGATGGAATTTACCCAATATAAATACAATATATTGTAATAATATATTAACCACATCATAAAATAACTTTGGATGTAATGTTTTTTTAGTTTATATTTAAGCAAGTATTAATGTTTATTAAATATTAACATATAATACATATTAACCATTAATTTTACTTCCACTTTTTGAAAGATTTTAAGTCTACCAGTATTTTTTTTTTATTATTGAAATTGTTATTTTCTTTCCCATTGGATTACCTCGATAGCAACTACTTTTAAGGCTAAAATCGCCCCAACGCGACAAACAGTGATATTTTTGTGAACTGAATCATGAAGCTATGCGACTAATTGTATGTTTTTTGCATATTTCTTCTAGAATATCATATCACGTTTGATCATGTGTTTACTGTAAAAAAAAAGCGAATAATCCGAGGACCACGTCCGTATTGCCTTGAACACTGCGCTCTCTGCTGGTCGTATGGAGAACTACAAAAACATTGAAACCTGGTCACTTCAACTCTACATTGTGAGCCTAAATGCGTTGTTTTCTACCGAAATTAAACAATACATCGCTTCTCTTGATGTTTCTGAACATGCAAAAGCAACAAAACAATCGTATACGGAAATGCACACTACCCTTAATTGGCACGACTCGATAAAATCCAAATCAGAAACAGAGGAACAACTAACTGTGACCAAACTGCAGCAAACCCAGGCCTTGACTAAAATTGTAGTTTTGAACGTGGTCCACTGGATCCACTAATATGTTAAATCGGGTCCTCCCAGAATAATGCCATGAGTGCCCTGTGATTCAAGTCTAAATGTAGATTTCAGTGTAATCTTCTATAGCTCTGATAGAGGAGATTTCAAGGGACCAGGATGGCAGCATACAGGTGATGTAGCTGTTTGAATTTTTTTTTAGATAAACTAATATTTGATGTAAAACCTGATCCATCCAGAAAAGACTCCCCTACCCTTGTAAGAGTTGTGCTTATATTGAACCAGTTAACCTTATGACCCTTTTTTTTAATAATTTGTATGCATTTATTTGTGTTTAATTACATTTAGATAGCTGTTGTTCAAGATTTCTTTAGTCAACTATTCTGAAAGTGAAAGTGATGAGGACAGTGTGAAGAATTACTCCACACTCTGATGATGATCTTCAAACTAACAGCAGGAAGAAAACTATTCTGGTACTTTGATTTTTTTTTTCACTGACAGGAAAAACATATGAGAAAACTTACAGTAAAAATGTGTACGGTAAATTTTTGTTTGTTTTTTAACTTCTAGGTAAATATAAGTGGAAATGGATAAAGATAGCTTGACCCAGCCAGGTTTTTTTTTTCAGGATGGTGTACCAAATGTCCCTGATCCTTTATATGATTCAAATGAGACCATAGTGGAAGAGGGTGATGATGAAGTTGTTCCAAAACTCAGAAGGGACAAAAAGCATCCTGGTATTCTTCTGATAGTCTCAATATGAATGCTACCACTTCAAGGCTGTCATGATTTTTATTTAAAATGTGAGTGAAATGGATGATCATACCTTTTCATGATTCCCTTTTTGCAGATGGAAAGATTACCTCTTTCTGATGCTCTCTTTGATTCAAGTGAGGACACTACTGAGGATTTTTACTCCTATATTTGCACACACACACACGCACGCACGCACACACACACACACACCCACACGCACACACACACACACACACACACACACACTTTTGACACTTTTGTCCAGTGTGTTTTTTTATAGATAGTACTTGGTCTATGGCTTTTCTTTTGGCTAGAGTAATTTCTTATCTCATATATATATATATTCCTTTCGGCTGTTCCCAGTTTAGGGGTCGCCACAGCGAATCATCCATTTCCATCTAAATCTGTCCTCAGTATCCTCTACTCTTGCACCAACTACTTTCATGTCCTCGTTCAGCACATCCATATATCTCGTCTTTGGCCTTCCTCTTGACCTCTTGCCTGGCATCTCCATCATCCTTCTACCAATATAACCACTATCCCTCCTCTGCACATGTCCAAACCATCTCAATCTGGCCTCTCTGACTTTGTCTCCAAAACAACCAACCTGAGTTGTCCCTCTTATGTGCTCGTTCCTAATCTTGTCCATCCTCGTCACTCCAAAATGGAACCTCAACATCCTCATCTCTGCTACTTACATCTCTGCCTCTTGTCTCTTCCCCACTGCCACAGTCTCTAACCCATACATCATAGCTGGTCTCACTACTGTTCTGTACACCTTTCCTTTTATTCAAGCTGACACTCTCTTGTCACACAACACCCCTGACACTTTTCTCCTCTTTTCCACACTCCCCGTCACACTGGACTATTGACCCCAGATACTAAACTCTTGCACCTTCTTGACCTCAGCCCCCTGTAAACTCACTATTCTATTTCCCTCTCTCTCATTCAAACACATGTATTCTGTCTTACTGCGACTAACTTTCATTCCTCTTCCTTCTAGAGCTGACCTCCAACTTTCCAGGTGTTCCTCCACCTGCTCTCTGCTCTCACTACAAATCAATGTCATCTGCAAACATCATTGTCCACGGAGATTCCTGCCTGACCTCATCTGTCAACCTGTCCATCACCATAGCAAATAAGAAGGGAGTCAAACCTGATCCTTGATGTAGCCCTACCTCCACCTTGAACTCCTTTGTCTGACCTACAGCACAGCTCACTGCTGTCTTACTTCTCTCATACATATCCTGAACTACTCTGACGTACTTCTTTGCCACTCCTGACATCCTCATACAGGACCATAGCTCCTCTCTCGGCACCCTGTCATACGCTTTTTCTAAATCCACAAAGACGCAGTGCAGCTCCTTCTGACTATCTCTGTACTTCTCCATTAACATTCTCAGAGCAAAAATTGCATCAGTAGTGCTCTTCCTGGGCATGAAGCCATACTGCTGCTCACAAATATCCACTTCCTTTCTTAGCCTAGCTTCCACTACTCTTTCACAAAGTTTCATTGTGTGGCTCATCAACTTTATGCCTCTGTAGTTGTTACAACTCTGCACATCACCCTTGTTCTTAAAGATTGGCACTAGGACACTTCTCCATTCCTCAGGCATCTTCTCACTCTCTAAAATCCTGTTGAATAACCTAGAAAGGAACTCCACTGCTGTCTCTCCTAGACACTTCCACACCTCCACAGGTATGTCATCTGGACCAATAGCCTTTCCACTCTTCATTCTCCCCAGCCTTTCTCACCTCATCCTTTCTAATCTTTTCAACTTTCTGATCTACAATATTTACCTCTTCCCCCCTTCTTTCCCTCTTATTCTCCTCATTCATCAACTCCTCAAAATACTCCTACCATCTTCTCAGCGCACACTCTCACACACTCACTTGTTAGCACTTTTGCATCTCTATCCTTAATCACCCTTATCTGTTGCACATCCTTCCCATCTCTGTCTCTCTGTCTTGCTAATCTATACAATTCCTTCTCGCCTTCCCTCGTGTCTAACCTGGCATACAACTCATCATATGCTTTCTGTTTGGCCTTTGCCACCTCCCTCTTCACTCTGCGCTGCGATTCCTTGTAGTCCTGTCTACTTTCTTCAGTCCTTTCGATGTCCCACTTCTTTTTAGCTAGCCTCTTCCTCTGGATGATGTCCTGTACTTCCTCATTCCACCACCATGTTTCCTTATCTTCTTTCCTCCTTCCAGCTGACACACCTAGCACCTTCCTACCTGTCTCCCTGATCACTTCTGCTGTAGTTTCCCAGTCATCTGGAAGCTCTTCCTGGCCAACCAAAGCCTGTCTCAGCTTCTGTCTGAATTCCTCACAATATTCTTCCTTTTTCAACTCCCCAAAATATGTGGACCGACTCTACGCTGCACAGCTGCAAATACGTATGTGATGTATGTCACAATCCGGATTGTTACAAACAACCAAAAAAGAAGGTGGCTTGTGGAGATTGTGGTAGATTTTGTAAATCACGCTTCTGCTATGAAATGCATAAAACAATTCCTGAGGGTGAGGAGAGATCACACTGCGGTCACAAAATATTGTAAAAAATGCAACAGGCGTTATAAAACCGATCCGAAACAAAATAAAACCCATACATGTCATCCTTTTAATTATGAGTTTTGCAGAGAGGAGCTTTTTGATGAAGGAACTCACCAGTGCTTTATCCAACCTACCAGATTGAAACCGAGCAGTACAAAATATATTTTCTATGATTTTGAAACTATGCAGTTTGAGGGTAAACATGTGCCTAATTTTGTGTGTGCAATCACATTTGATGGGGAACAATTCATAGCGAAGGGTCCCGACTGCATAGCAGCCATGATGAATCATTTCAGACAACCAAAATCTAATGATTACTGCTTTATAGCTCATTATGCTTCTTGATTTGATTCATTCTTAATCCTCGAGTATTTTTGCAATGCCGGGATTATTTTGGACATTATAATGCAGGGTTGTAAACTGATCTTCATATATGACAAGGCGTTTAAACAACGCCACATCGACAGTTATGCCTTCATGCCTATGGCTCTGTCAAAAACACCCGAAGCATTAGGCTTAACTTGTCAGGGTAAGGGTTATTTTCCACATGGGTTTAACACAGTCGAAAATCAATGTTATATTGGTCCTTACCCGGAAAAATCATTTTACGGTTATGACAACTTGACTTTGAAAGATCAGAATGCGTTTAATGATTGGTACCAGACTGTAATCGGGAAGGAGTTTGACTTTGCAAAGGAGCTAGAAGAATATGGGACAAATGATGTTGTTCTCTTACGAGAGGCCTGTATGAAATTCAGATCCGAATTCATCACTCACACCGAAATTGATCCTTTCACTTACACGATGCTCCCTAGCTGCTGTGTGGGTATATTTAAAACCCATTTTCTTAAAAGAAACACAGTGGCGTTGACTCATGATAAAGCTTACGTTCACACCAGCAAGGCTTACTCTTCAGGCTCGATAGAAAGGCTTGAGTTTTTGAAATTGACTAGAAAAGTTGATATCCAACACGCTCTAAATCGGGGTGAAGGTTCAGTAGGTAGATACTTTTTGGACGGGTACTATGAAGAGAGTGGTGTTAAACACGCTCTCGAGTACAACGGGTGTATTCATCACGGTCATTCCTGCCGTTTTGAACCCCACAAAACACATCCGCTGTCAGGTATACCTTTCAGCGTTCTCAGGAAAAAATCAGATGACAAGGTTGAAATTCTCAAAAATTCATACGGTTTGAAAGTTGAGGTTATTTGGGAATGTGAGTGGGAAGAGATGAAGAAAACAAACCCCGCTGTGATCGAGTTCATGAGTTCGTATAAAAAGATTGAGAGGCTTAAACCTAGAGATGCATTATTTGGGGGTCGTACAAACGCTTATAAGCTATACCACAAAACAGAAGAAGGTGAGAAGACATTATATCAGGACATCATTTCGTTATACCCCTACACAATGGATCATTATGATTTCCCAATTTCACACCCCTCTATTACTAGAACTTTGATTCTGTAGAGTCATACTTTGGGCTTGTTAAAGCCACTGTGTATCCACCGCGTGGATTGTTACATCCTGTTCTTCCGTATAGATGCGGGGGTAAACTAATGTTCCCCTTATGCTGCACCTGTGCCGAGAGTGAGAATCAGACCGAAGACTGTAATCACACGGATGAGGAGCGGGCGCTCTACGGATGTTGGGTGTCTGTTGAGTTGGTGAAAGCGATTGAAAAGGGTTATCGAATAGCTAAGCTCGATGAAGTGTGGCATTTCCCTGAAAGATCGGATGATCTTTTTTCAGGGTATGTCAAAAAGTTTCTACGTTTGAAACAACAAGCGTCAGGCTAGCAACCCAATGTGAAAACAGATGCTGAGAAAAAGGCCTACATTAGCAGGTATTATGAAAAAGAGGGAGTGCGTCTTGATCCGAATCACATTAATCATAATCCTGCTCAGCGATCTATAGCAAAACGCTGTCTCAATAGTTTGTGGGGGCGACTAGGTTTGAGGGTTCGACAGGTACAGAGCGTTTTGATAAGCGATCCTGCAGAATTTGCCAAAATTGTTTTTGGTGATCCTGAAACGCTTACATTTTTTGCCTTTGTCTCAGATAATGTCGCACTCGTACAGTACACCGGTCGTAAAGAGGACCCCTCTTTTGCTAAAGATGTAAATGTCTTCATCGCCGCTTTTACAACCGCTCGAGCACTTTGGTGTTGTATGACTTGATGGACAAACTCGGTGACCGCCTGTTGTACTCTGACATAGACAGTGTGATATTTACGGCAAAGGAGGGTGATTGGATCCCTCCAGTTGGTGAATATTTAGGAGAACTGACGGATGAAATAGGCGACGGTGATTTCATCACCGAATTTGCTGCGGCAGGTCCAAAGTCATACGGTTACCAAACATTTCGGGGGAAAACGTGTATGAAGGCAAAAGGTATAACCCTGAATGCTGAAAATTCAAAGAATATCAGATTAGACCGTCTGATTGGTCTGGTTGAAAATTATGTCAAATCAGGCGGTGATGATGAGAGTTACCTTTCAGCGCGGTCTGACAACATTGTGAGGGATAAAAGAGGCTTCATCCTACGGAACAAAACAGTTGTTAAACGCTTTAAGATTGTTTACACTAAACGCCGACTCTTACAGGATTTCACCACATTACCGTACTTGATTTCAGACTTCAACATCCATTCTCATGCGTTATCAGCGGGCCTAGTAATTCAGGAAAATCATACTTTATAAAAAAAACTTTTGGAGAATACTGAATTTCTAATTTCAAAGAAAATTGAAAACATTGTTTTTTTGTATGATTGTTGGCAACCATTGTATACGGAACTGTCTAAGGTGTGTAATATTACATTTGTTGAAGGAATACCGAAGGCTTTAAATGATGACAGTTTATTACCAGCCAGTAAAACAAATCTTTTAATAATTGATGATATGATGCAAGCTGCCAGCGGTAATTTGGAGGTGGAAAGGTGTTTCACGCAGTTTGTTCACCATAGAAATCTATCTGTTATTTATGTGGTACAGAATCTTTTTGTTCAAGGAAAATCTAGCCGTACGATAAGTTTGAACACAAACTATTTAATTCTTTTTAAAAACCCTCGAGATGCCAATCAAGTTGCTGTTTTGGGACGTCAAATGTATCCGGGGAATGCAAAATATTTTATTGAATCGTACCAAGATGCTACGAGTCAACCTTATGGATACCTCCTAGTCGACTATAAAGCAAAAACGCCCGAGGAATTTAGACTCAGAAGCGGTTTACTTTCGGACAGACAGGTCGTCTATCTCCAAAAGAAAAGACGGGGGTAAAATGTCGAGCCGTCTGTGTGACCAACTACCTCTTTTAAAGATTCTACATAAAGCAAGACCTAAAGAACGTCGTCTTATTCTACAGTCAGCCTCCAACGAGCTCATCTTAACCCTGTGCGAAGTAGCTCTTAATATTCTATACGGGACAATTCCGATCAACAAAGTCCAGTTGGGTAAACTTAATAGAAGAAAGGCTGAAATAAAACTTTTTGCTAACAAAAAAGTCGACGTTAAAGCAAAGAAACGTTTTATTAACCAGACGGGTGGTTTTTTACTCCCTCTTTTTAGCGTCGCCATACCCTTTATAACTAGTCTGATAGCCTCAAGGAGGGAGTGAGGATGGAGTATGCGGAGAAAATGTTTTTAGTTCCACAGCATCAAGTGCAGACGTTGACATCAACCCCTCGTGAGAACATTCAAAATGTTGTAGAATCTGATCTTGACACCTCGATACGGAATATTTTACACAGCGGGAAAATGGATGATTATCAAAAGGCTAAGCTTTATGCTAGCGTTCTCAACAGGTTTTTAACAATTGTGAAAAAAGGTGATCAAGAGAGTAACATGTCACCGGTTTCTTTACACCACCAACAACAACAACAACAACAGGATCAAACTGTTCCTGATTCATCAGAAATTGCTGGGGGTGAGAATGTAGAAACTGAAGTGTTGAAAAATGTTTCTGTGAGAAATGTTAAAAATGCCAAATACATTTTGGAGAAAATGTTGAAGGCCAAGGATGTATCATCATGGAATGACTCTGGTGAGTTTGTGTTTAAAGGCCGAGTAATACGCGGTTCTCACATGGTGGATCTATTTAAGAACTTAATGAGTCCGCATCATGTTGCGGATGATAGACGACCCATAGGTTGGAAAGAGTTTTTACAAGCGTTTGAAGAAAATAACATTCCGGCTTCAACAATACCTAATCATAACGTTAGGAAAGTCATTCACGCTTTTAGGAGTAAACGGATCACGAGTTTTGATGATGATGATGGTGGTGATGAGGATGTGTTTTGAAAAAAAAAAAAGATCAAAAAAGATTGCATTTTTGAAATTCTGTGAAATGTGAAAGTTTGGTTTTTTCTATAATTGTGTGAAATGTTACGATAATTCTGTGAATGTTTTTTCTATAATTCTTTTTACAACAATTGTGTGAAATGTCTTACTTTCTAATAAAAGAGATGTAAAAATATTTCCTTTTCAGAATCTTTATTTAATAATTGGTTGTGGTATACAGCATGATTGAATACAACAAATGTATGAATTGTTTTTTTCCATTACATGCCGGTTTAAACTTTTTTACAAACGATGAAACCATACCATCATTTTCAATACAATCATGAGAATACAACTCCATTACATCGTTATAATCATAACCTAAGACAAGGTGATAGAGGAAAAATATACAATGCTGTCCGCATGTATCGGTCATGAAATCTTGAACACGTTGCTTTGAATACATCACTCTAGATGAGTTGTTGATTATAAAGTTGTTTATAGATGATGAGAAACGTTGACTGTCTGGAGGGTTACCAAAACTGTCAAAAAAACAGCAAACTCCATCCCGGGTAAAGTATGCCGCTAACCAATGTTCTCCAGATAGTGTGGACGGGTGCGTGTTGATTATCACACTCATTGGTAAACTCGTCACAGGGTTTACAGGAAGCCGAACGCACGGTAGTACACCGAGAAAATGTTCCTTGTCACACACAATCCTATCCATAATGTTGGTCAGTTGAATAGTATTCATATTCAGTAGTAATCAGCCAGTACTTGTCTGCGATTAGAGATTTCTATAATGTTGTCAAACACTGCATAAACAATCAGATTAACAGTATTCTGTAACGGTTCTCTGAAACGTGCCTTCAGTCTAATATTCCCCGTTTTTATGAGGGATACGTGTTGGCCGCAGTCTTCATCAGGCGTTAGATTGAATGCGTACAACGTGTAACCATTTAGAAAGTCATCCCTATCGATGGAGAGCGCTTGATTTCTCAGGTGTCTACCGGTTGCACCAGCCAGCTGGTAAAACTCCCTCACGGCAGCTCCCGTCTGAAAATTTGGCTGTAACGGTTTTGTGGGGAATTGTTGCCCTTCTGAAGAAATGGTGAGATACTCCAAATCGCAATGTTTAAAGTTAAATGGGTTTTTTTCATACGATCCTGTGAATGCATCGTTATCGATAAAACCCAGCACGAGTGACTTTGGGAGTACTCCCAGACATAGATTCTCCTGATTTAAAACCCGAGAGCCTGCGGGTATGGAGAAATTTTTCACACAAACCCTATCTATCGGGTACTTTGCAGTTGCTGAGAGAAGAGCTTGTGCATGCCCCAGCCTGACGCTGGGGGAGACTGACACCTTTTTGATAAACAAAGACGCAGACACAATGTGGAGTTTGTAGACAAAGTCGTCACTCCTCATCAGACAGAATTCATCTTTTCCTCTAATCATTCGAATCTTTATATCGACACCATTTAGTATCAACTTCTCCTGAAAAAATATGTCGGCGTGAATTGGAGCAAGCAACTCTACAACTTTACTCCCGCTCGTATATCCAGCCCTCTTTGTCAAACCACCATTACGCCCTGCAGGGTCATTCACATCTATGTGGCCGGCTGTATCTTTGTAAAATAATCCTGCTGAGAAAAGAGATTCCAGCGCATCTTTGCTGTAGTTCATGAGAGTCTCGATGATGGCTCGATAAGGGTATGTACTTGAACTCTGCGATATTAATCTATCCCCGAGGCTGATATCAACTTGTGAAAAAATAGTGGCGCCCAGGTAATTGATTAAACCAACTTTTGCAGGGTCTGCCATATCGGCACCATTTGGTCTTGTGATTTTAACACGTAGATATACCAATGTGTTATTCAAATCAACGTAATCTTCACCGTTTCCGGCGATGAAAAATTCCAGAGGCGCAGTATCTGTTATGGCCGAAAGAGGGGGTACCTCCAAATATGTGCTTTTATCAATGACCGTCTGAGTCATCGGTACGGTGAATATGTCCAATTCCGACTTCACACATTCTCCTGACATACGATGTAGTAGCGCCATGTTAAAAGATTGTATTTAGACTCCACTTCAATCCTACATTTCGACCCGTAGACTTCTTTCGCTTTCTGGTCGCGACTGATCTTTTCTTGTCGTTCTGTTTCTTTTTCTTCGATGGTGGGCCACACCTCCTCACACCGGGCGGTTTAGCAGATCTCTTACGAGACATGACCATTAGGCCTGAACCCGCCTGATGCGCTCCATCATCAGTATTTGCTCTTGTTAGAACATTTGTAACAACGTTGCTTACTAATACTTTTTGCTGCAGACTTCAGATGCGGTTTAGCGATGCTAAAACCTCTTTTTAATATCGGCATAGCCATTCTGAATACGTTTTTAAATAATCCACCCAGATCATTTCCGTAAAGAACTGGGGCCCCTTGAAACCCAGATAACTCTCCTCCGGCTTGATTTCTGTAGTAATCAATGTATTCCCCAGCATTTGTGTGGTGATGATGAGGCGTATAGTAAACCATTTTTATTTAACCCGTCTGAAGTGTAACTTCACAACAACTTTTCCGTAAGAAAAACGTATTTCCTTGTTTTGATTGTCCTTTAATTCTATGTCGATATCACTTATTACAGATTTGTTGATCGATGCGTAATGTGGCTTGTCATAAACAATAGTGATGTTCTCAGTGTTTTCACCCATTATATGTACACATCTCAGATGGGGTACGAACGAATCACCAACGGGTTGGTGCTCTATGATGTCTGTATAAACATACATTGTGTAAAATCCAGAGTTAATGTCGACCTGATGTTTGGCGTATATGACTATTTCTTTGGTCTGATCCGGACCGGTGTAATTGATATCACCCAACTCACTCGCTGGGTCCATGCCTAAGATGATGGCTAACTTTCCATAGAATGTGAGTTTAACGTTAGGCATAGCTCGGAAATACACCTTATTTTTTATACGTTCATAAAACATTACTCCATGAGGGGCGATGGCTTAATTTAGTCTCTTAATTAATACGGATATGTCATTGTAGTATCCAGCAGGGATGTTCTTCCTCACGATGGTAGAAGGTACAATAGGACTCATCTCTGTTACATCACCTCTATTCTTACTTTTACCACCTACTGATATTTTGAACGATGAATCCTCCTTACGAAGAGTATACCAACTTCGAGGATATTCAATTTCAGACAACCCGACTTCCCACTGTCCTTTTAAGTGAATGGGGATGGCTAGTCTAGTTTTGTAACAACCTATCCTATTTTCAGGATAAGTAGAGAGAGAAGCGTTGCAAGGTAGTGTAATGTAGAAACCGTCCTTATCCATGACCGTAACAAAATCTTTCAGGCTGTATCAAATAATGTTTTTTTGTCAACGTAGCTGTTGAATTTAGACGGCCACCCTAACCATTTGACTAAAACGAGCGTCGATCAACCTTGCTTTTTCTGTCCTAAAATCTTCTCAACCTTAAACGCTTTGTTTTTACTCACGCTAATTATTTGTGTCTCTTGTTCATAAAACACTCCTTCAATAGACTCATTGTCTTAATCCCTCAACTTGTAGACGACCGGTTGTCTCGGAATGCAGGCTGAAATGGTGAAAAATTCTTCGGTGTAGTTCTGTTTATACCCTTTTGCAAATGGACCTCTCACTTTCGAAATTCTAACAACATCACCCACTTTATATTTGAATTCAACTTTGTCTTTCTTTATAGATCCGTACAAGTTTTGAAATACAGAGTCTTCGTTATCTTTACAGACATCCACCGGTCTCATTTTGATACTCTTGTGGAAACTGGTGTTGTAACCCAACATTAAGTCTTGTAAGACATCTATGTA
The DNA here is from genome assembly GCA_007224835.1 of Danionella cerebrum. Taxonomy (NCBI): domain Eukaryota; kingdom Metazoa; phylum Chordata; class Actinopteri; order Cypriniformes; family Danionidae; genus Danionella; species Danionella cerebrum. Next base: position 2,979 of record SRMA01027548.1, on the reverse strand, counting down.
CCGTCTTGAATTTGTAGCAGTCAGGAATCTCCACATTCTACTTTTCAATGTCCTATTAAAACGCTCTACGACGCTGGCTTTCAAGTCTGAAGCGGTCGCAAAATGAACGATGTTGTGTTTTTTCACCAAATCTTGAAATTTTTTATTGAAAAACTCTGTTCCATTATCCGTCTGCAGTTTTTGAGGAATGTGACCCTCTGCAAGAATTGATGCAAAAGCTTCGGCGACATCTTTCTCAGTCTTATTTTTTAACGTACGTGCCCAAGCATATTTGCTAAACACATCTATACATGTCAGTATGTACTTATAACCATCATTCTCCTCTGAGTATTCAGTCATATCGGCCAAATCAGCTTGAAACTGTGCGTCTACCCCATACACCATCACCTTATTCCGTTTATAGGTTTTAGGAGCAGTCCTGTGTAACGTATAGGCATCCTCCCCTGACAACCACTCTGAAACTTCATCTTCAGTCAGACGAAGTCCGCTTTCCTTAAAGACGGCGTCTTTTAATCTTTTTTTCCCACCGAATGATCCAGGATTCGACGGGTTGTAGTAAATCTCTCTCATAACCTCACTCATGTTGACGAATCAGGAAAATTGAAGAAATGATGCTTCACAGTTTAATCACACAGTGTTATGATGGTTTGGAGTTCAGGCTTGAATAGTTTCTGACAAATTTCATCAAAGTGTGCACTGAAGAAGTATGTAGGAGGATCATAAATACAGGAATGTTGTAGTTGACTGGGGTGGTCGATCTCACAACCGTTGCACACGTCCTTCCTCTTAGCATAGATGAGGCTCTCCAACACCATAACGATCACACCTTTCAGGATTCTGAATCCCACATCGTTGAAGCGCCCATCGGTAGTGTCAAATGAAGTTGCGTATGCGGGTTTCCACAACTCCATCAGATAAGTCAGGTTTCGATACCCCAACTCTTTGCAGAATTTGTCCAACCAGGAGGTGTTGGTGTAAGTATTATCGACTCGTTGAAAATCAACCGGTTTCTCCATATTATGGTCTGTAGCATTTTCTTAAGCATTCATTTCAAACTGGGTGATGAGCGTGCGTCTGGACTTGGGTGTACTCTTCTCAGCCATTTTGGAGGGATAAATTTGGGAGTTGTGAGGGGTTTAAATGTTGTACTGAATGGGAGGAGCCGGTAGTGATCCACACCCATTTTTTCTGAATCTTTCAGGGTGAAAGAGTTTGGTTTTCACTTTGCTGTATCCCTCGTACATGTCACACCACCCAAAGAGTTTATTGATGGTTGAAAAAATATCATCCGCCAGATGTAGATCTCTCCACTTGACCACAAACTGCATCTCATAGTGTTCATGATGATCACTTCTCTTGGTCACACAATAGTCATCATCGATCTTTGTCTTATCCTTGCAGAAAAATATGTAGATACACTCATCAGGAGCCTTCTTTGAATGATCGGTAACAAGACGATACCTGGTGTTAGGAGTCACACCATTCCAGTCAGCAACAAATAATGGACTCTCTCCGATTCCGTGCACATCTCCCCAGACCTTGGAATAAAACAACTTCCTGTCTTTTGCATGGATGGTGAGACAGGGAGTCTCGAACGAAAAGACATCCTTGACACCGATTGTGTAGAGAGTCACAACTCGATCCGACTTGTTAAATAAGTATCCGAAAACACCACCGCCTGACAAACTGTATTCCTCCTTCACAAAAGTTGTATCATCGTGCAGAAATTTTGTCAATGTAAGATAACCCCTTGGTTTTCTAGGTGCCTTTGAAAGAAACTCAATCATCTCTTCGTTCCACACCGTACCGTTAGGTGAACTCATCTTTTCCATCTCTCTTGTGAACAGTTTTACACCCCAAAAACACACATACACATTTAAATTAAACTACATTTTATATACTACCCTAAAGTGACATCACTCTTCCCGAAGAGGAGGGATGGGAGGGAGGGAGGGAGAGAGGGAGAGAGACTGCGCGCGCACGTACACGTGGTGGTGGTGGGGGGGGGGGATATTTACCCACTCATTTACATAAGGTCATTAAGGTCATCCATCAAACTCAAAATTTTGACACAACCTCCCCTCTACCTCTCTCTGCATCATTTTTATTCTTGATTATTTGGCTCAAAGCTCAATTGCTCCCATAAAAATCACTATTAGCAGCCAATTCAAATCACACACAACTGTTCTAATGATTCAATTCCGTGCAAGTCATCAAATCAAACTCAGGTTATTACAAAAAATGTAAATAATTAATTATTATGTGTGTTTTGTCAATTCTCAACAAAGTTTGTTGATTAATGTTTTACATTTTTGTATTGGGTAGATCACTTTGACTTGGTCATTTTAAAAGTAGCGCGTAAGCTGAAAAAGTGTGAGCACCCCTGTTTTAGATACAGTAGTCCTGGGGCCTGCTAGCTGGCTAGCCAGGTAAGTGTAGGATTAGTTTGCACCAATGCTGGGTTTTAGGTACCATGAAAGAAACTTGGCTTCAGTTGGTGTTCATTGCCATGGTAACTTGCGCTGCACGGCTAACCTGCTCCGGGGCAGGTTAAGTTCTGGATTCGAGTTCTCAAAACGAAATTTGACCAATCAGTAGAGAACATTTAAGTGACGCAACTAATTTCTAGTGTCTGTTGCAATGGCTTGTCCTTTTCTGAGAAATCCTGTGGACATTTTCGCGCAAATTGTTCGAAGAGCGCTTCGCAGAGAAAGAGTTTTTAGGGGACAGACAAGATCCCATTGCCTTCCCTGATAGTTACTTGTATGAAAGATACAGATTTTAAAAATAATTTAAAATTATTTTAACTGTTAACAGTAGTCCAGTAGTGAAACCATATTGAAATCCAGTAATTGAAAAGTAGTTAGTAACACTACAACTTTAGTGATCATTCTTCATTTGTCCGGTCGAATGCTTTTAACAATTACACTGTTATTGTAAAGTGTTAGCATAATCTTTACGGGCGTGCAAATACATAAA
>SRMA01027547.1:25013-42067 GCA_007224835.1 Danionella cerebrum | reverse complement strand
ATTCAGAACAATTTAGTCTCGATTGGTGAAAACTTTTCTAAGATAATTGTGCTTTTAGCAAACGGTAGAAAAAGAACTTTATTCGTTATGGTTGTAAAGTTACTGGTACAGTGCAGTTTGGTGCTAGAAAGTTTGAGATGGAGCATCATCTCGAGGTTTACTTTGGCATCAGACTCTCATCTGTTACTGTGCTACGATTCTTACATTCCACACCAGACTTCAATGACAGAAATGGAGCAAAAAGAAGAAATCATGTAATTAATAATCTCACAGATCTAGATCGTTCTTCATGAATCTGTGAGATTAAAGTCAGAGCAAAGATGACGTATCTTCTAGATGGACACCACTAGGAGCTCTGTTTGCAGGTGAGGCACAGAGGAGCAGACAGGAGCTCCTGGTGAAATACGGCTTCCAGTCTGAGCTGATCCCATCTCATGCTGCAGAATATTTGATCTTCTGAAACAGAACAAACCTGACTCTCAATCACAGAGAGATTTTAAACATCGATGAAGATCCCTGAGAGCAAGAGACTGACCTGATGCTGGAGCTCCAGAGGAGGATCAGAAGCTGGATCTTCTACCACTGGGTCCTGAGAAACTGAGGAGGAACATTCAGGATTCATGATCTTAGTTTGTGTTCATGAGGTTAATATCATCAAGAGAACACTGATGAAGATGAGGAAATAAAGTTCTGCTGCTCAAGGAATGAGATACTCACTTGTAAGAGGAGGATCCATGCTCTGAGATCTTACGACTTCCTCAGTGTTTGCTCTTCTGCTTTTAGATCTGGTGTTTCTCTCCTGTTTCTCCTGAAACATCTCCTGCTTCTCTCTCTGCTGTTTCTTTGGCATTATCTCCAGCAGTCCCGACTCTTTAAATCTGAGATAAAGAAGCATTGCATGAAAATGGCTTCACCTTCACTTTATGAAAGCAGGGTGTAGAGAGGGTCTGGTTTCAGGACTGTGGAGCTCATCTGACACATGACAATTTATTCTCAGAAACAAAGAAAAATGATCTAAAACTGGGTGAAACTCCAGCAGGTGAAGCATCCAAAACACTTTTATATATATATATATATATATATATAACTGTTATATAATTAACTGTTTCATACAAATTGTCCTGCAGATGATTGGTAATTTGAGTGGAATTGAGGGTCTGTTCCATTGTATTTCCTTATAGTGGCATGAGTATATATATCCTTATAATCTTTGTCTTATTTGAATTAATTCTATGCCAGTGTTTGCTTGAACTTTGTTGTTCGAATTGAAATGTTATGTTAAAGATATGTAACGTGTGAAAAACATCAAAACAAACAAAAAAAATCATGCCTGCCACTCATGATGTATGACGGTGAGTTAAACATTTTTCATTTTTAAAACATTTGTTGATTTAAGATTAATCAAGCCTTAATAAAGGTTGTGCGTAATTTAAGGGCGTGGTTACTGTAACATCCAGCATTTCTATGCTGCTGGCAGGCGCCAGTTGATGACGTATGCGACATTTAATGGAAGCGCTGCAATAAAAGTTACGTGCAGAGTGAATACCAAGAAATGGTCTCATGTCACATCTGTCCGTGAACAGAAATATTACAAGGTTCCCACATAGATACAGAACACGGGAGTACCGATGCCGAGAATGCTGAAAGGAAGGTACTGCAAAGGTACTTTGATAAATTTGAAGAACACGTGACACCCAAGACAAACCCCATCTTCGCACGGTATAAATTTCACGGAAAAAATACAAGGAGACAGTGAAAGTTTTGACCAGTTTTTAACAGAGCTCAAACCTCTAGCTAAAGACTGTAACTATTAAAAAAAAGCGATGAGATGATCAGGGACAGAATCGTGTTTGCAGCCAACTCTGCACGAGTCTGTGAGAAGCTACTGTGTCAAGGCCCCGACCTGACGCTAGAAAAAGCGATCGACATCGTGAGATCACAGGAGCTATCTCAGCAGCAGTTAAAGATAATGGTATGTCCCACCCCAACCCAGTCTGCTCATGCAATAGGCAAAAAGTCATTCAAACCAAATCCATCTCAACGCAGATTTAAATTCTCCAATCAAAATGGCGACAATGCTCAGGATAAAGAAAGTGGAAGACAACACAGCCGCATGAAGGATTGTCCAGCAAAGGGACGCCCGTGCAACAAGTGTAAGAAACTTAACCACTTTGCAAAGGTGTGCAAGACACACATACAACATAAAGAATTCAAATACAAACCCAGAAAGGTACACACAGTTATGGATGATGTGCAGCAGTCAGAAGAACTGTTTATTGACTCTATTACTACGTGTTATAAAGACACAGATAAAGAACAGGCTTGTGCAGAGATTGAGCTTGGGAAAGAGACACAAACTCAGTTTTAAAGTGGATACTGGTGCTCAGGCTAACATCATACCAGCCAACATATTTCACCAGATATTCAGAATTATACCCTTAATCCCAGCAGACAGCAAGCTTACAGCATTTGGTGGACATGCACTGAAAACAGAGGGAGTCTACTATGCCAATTACTGAAAGAGAACAGTGGGTTTGTGTGGGACTCAAATCATGATGTTGCTTTCCAACATGTGAAAGACCTGCTAACACAGGAACCAGGCCCTGTACTTGCATACTTTGATTACACCAAAGATGTGAAACTACAGGTCGACGCATCCAAATGTGGCTTAGGAGCAGTCCTGCTTCAGGATGAAAGGCCAGTTGCATATGCATCCAAAGCCCATAGACGTCACCTCCTACAAACCAAAGAATGCAACCCTGAACACACACACACACACACACGCACGCACACACACACACAACCATCAAGACCTACCTCAAAACACTGAACCAAAACATTTACAACATACTAACACGGATCCCACAGGATCTGATGAACCATCACAGCTGGTATCAATCAGATCCGGTCGCGTTGTGAGACCAAGAAATATCCTAGATCTGTGATCACATTTCACATTTCTGCAAGTGAATAGTTATAGCAAGTTGTGTTATATAATACAGAGCTGTTATATAGAGCTGTAGTTATAAAGTTTCAATATTTAGTTATTTATTGAGTTCACCAGTTTACGTGTAAGTATTGACAGTCACTTGATGCAAAAGTTTTTATTTTCTTTTGTCAAGTTTGTTACATACTTGCTTTGGAACAAATTGCTTATGTTTATCTGAGTTTAATAACAATTACACTTGATTTACACAGAAAATAGATCCGCGTTAAAAGAAAAGTCCCGCGAGCCTTTTTTCAACTATTTTTGCAAAATACACTCTTGTGTCTGTGGGTGGTGTTTCTATGCGCTCAATGTCTCCATCCGCTCGCAAACACATTTCTGCGGGATAATAAAGTTTCGTTTTTGTCCAAGACAGGGCTTTAATTTGGTCCAAGATAGGGCGGGACCGACTTTAAGTCTGCTGTGATTAGCCACCCATCTGTTAGTTATTTCAAAGTAAAAAAAAAAAAAAGAGAGCAGGAAGTTGAAAAGATTAGAAAGGATCAGGTGAGGAAGGCTCTGGGGAGAATGGAAAGTGGAAAGGCTGTTGGTCCAGACGACATACCAGTGGAGGTGTGGAAGTGTCTAGGAGAGACAGCAGTGGAGTTCCTGTCTAGGTTTTACAGAAATTTTAGAAACAGGATTTTAGAGAGTGAGAAGATGCCCAAGGAATGGAGGTGAATTGTCTTTGTGCCAATCTTTAAGAACAAGGGTGATGTGCAGAGTTGTAACAACTACAGAGGCATAAAGTTGATGAGCCACACAATGAAACTTTGGGAAAGAGTAGTGGAAGCTAGGCTAAGAAGGGAAGTGGATATTTGTGAGCAGCAGTATGGCCTAATGCCCAGGAAGAGCACTACTGATGCAATTTTTGCTCTGAGAATGTTAATGGAGAAGTACAGAGATGGTCAGAAGGAGCTGCACTGCGTCTTTGTGGATTTAGAAAAAGCGTATGAAAGGGTGCCACAAGAGGAGCTATGGGTCTGTATGAGGATGTCAGGAGTGGCAGAGAAGTACGCTAGAGTAGTTCAGGATATGTATGAGAGAAGTAAGACAGCAGTGAGATGTGCTGTAGGTCAGACAGAGGAGTTCAAGGTGGAGGTGGGGCTACATCAAGGATCAGCTTTGAGTCCCTTCTTATTTGCTATGGCGATGGACAGGTTGACAGATGAGGTCAGGCAGGAATCTCCGTGGACAATGATGTTTGCAGGATGACATTGTGATCTGTAGTGAGAGCAGAGAGCAGGTGAAGGAACACCTGGAAAGTTGGAGGTCTGCTCTAGAAAGAAGAGGAATGAAAGTCAGTCGCAGTAAGACAGAATACATGTGTTTGAACGAGAGGGAGGGAAATAGAACAGTGAGGTTACAGGGGGCTGAGGTCAAGAAGGTGCAGGAGTTTAGGTATTTGGGGTCAACAGTCCAGTGTGACAGGGAGTGTGGAAAGAGGTGAAGAGACGAGTGCAGGCAGGTTGGAGTGGGTGGAGAAAAGTGTCAGGGGTGTTGTGTGACAGAAGAGTGTCAGCAAGAATCAAAGGAAAGGTGTACAGAACAGTAGTGAGAGCAGCTGTGATGTATGGGTTGGAGAATGTGGCAGTGAGGTAGAGACAAGAGGCAGAGATGGAAGTAGCGGAGATTAGGATGTTGAGGTTCAGTTTAGGAGTGACGAGGATGGACAAGATTAGGAACGAGCACGTCAGAGGGACAGCTCAGGTTGGTTGTTTTGGAGACAAAGTCAGAGAGACCAGATTGAGAAAATTTTTTGGGGAGAAAAAAAAATCCAAACCCACATAGCCCTGTGTGAAAAAGTAATTGCCCCTTCACCTAATAACTGGTTGGGCCACCCTTAGCAGCAATAACTGTATGTAAAAGGACACGCACCCCCAACTTTTGTCTCGTCAGTCAAGATATTTTCCCAAAAGTCTTGGCAGCCATCGAGATATTTTTTAGCAAAATTAAGACGAGCCTTAATGTTCATTTTGCTTAGTAGTGGTTTGCATCTTGGAACTCTGCCATGCTGGCCGTTTTTGCCCCGGTCGCAAGAGTAGAGGATACTAAGGACAGAGTTAGTTGGAAACGGATGATTCGCTGTTGCGACCCCTAAACTGGAAACAGCCGAAAGGAAAAGAAGAAGAATTGTAGCGGCTAGTTGGAACTCTGTTCTCGTGATTGGTGCAGTGACATCATGGGGGCGGATCACTACACGCATGTTATTTTAAGTGATATTGTTATTATAATAAGTGATAAGTTGTTATAAGTAATTGCTGTTGCAAGAAGTGGGGTTCTTATCGTTCTCATTGTTTAGTTTGCATATAGGGAGAGTGATTGACTGCAGTTTGCATAGTAAAGCACAAATAAAGGCAGTTAAATCCAAGCTCATCTGTCAGCGTCTTTGTCGACACAATCCCAGCTTCCAAAAGCATTATAGTATTTTATGTTACGAGCATTGGGGAATTATTCTTTGTTGTTTTAGCTGTTCCACAGCTTTCAACAGCAGAGGAGCGCAGCAGAAGGAGCTCTTGCTTCAGAGTAAACTACTCTATGGAAGAAAGCTGAACTTTAAAAAATATTTTCTCAGAAAGTACGGCATTTACAAACGGTGTTAATGGTTATCAAAAGTTACCTATACAGTGAACAAACTTCTGGCTCAAGTTAATTTTCGTGTGGTCCAGGATGGTTCAATTTCCCAGTTAATTTTTTTATGCGGAGCCCTGTGATTGACAGCTACACACGTACCGCAGTGTTTCATCTTGGAGTTAATGAGAACCTATGAAGCAGCTGACCTTTAACTGGGTAGACAATATTTTAATTTTAGATCAGATATATCTCTTCATCTTAAAATAAGTGCTGATCATGATTTTGTTTTAAAAAGTCTTGTAATGTGCCCCTTGAGACAATACTCACAGGTTAACAACGCATCCATACTGTTCCACCTCACAAGTCTGCTGTTTATCTCTGTGGGTTTCAAGAGGTTGTTTACACTCGGCCAATTGCCCGGCCATTTCCAACACATTATATGCCACAAAGTCTTTCATCACTGTGTGTTCCCTGTGAGTTATTGCTACCTCTCTGTTCCTTAAAATAAATCACATACACAACAATAAAAAAAATTATCAGCAGGTAACTTACATCCTCTAAACACAAGTGAAAAACCTTGCTGATGAAAACTCTCCGACACTCCAACAAAAACATTTACTTAAATTGAAAAACAGCAGTAAAGAACCCGGCACAAACTCACCTTGCAAAAGATGTTCTCAAAAATAGGATCCTCCTTCAACGACGTAATAATTCTTTTACAAGATTCCATTTGACAGCAGCTCATGAGATCATCATCTCATGAAAGAAAACATGAAATTCACAACCGGTTTTTCTGGTTTAAGACTGCTTCTTTAGGAGGAGTAAAAACAGAATTAATAGACAAAAGCTGCAGTTCATTGACTATACACTGGAAGCTAGTGTCAGTAGTGAGCATATTCCCAATAAAGTTATAAAATGTGAAGTAGAAAATAATATTTAAAAATGAGATTAAAACCAGAGATTTTTAATTCACATCAATAAGTGACTGCTGAACAGCATTTACTTACTGTTATCTTATATTTGATGACGGCAAAATAACTATAAAAGTCCACTATGCATTAAATCATGCATTTTGAACAATTTTTTAATACATAAAATAAAATTGTTACCATTATTGTAAATTAAATTTAAGAAGTTAACATTTATAAAACTGAATGTGAGATTTTGGCCTATTCTCCAGTTGATTAAACGGAATGAAAACTATGATGTAAAACAATCGTTTTCTGAAAACTGTCCTTCACTTATAATAATTATAACTGCTCCCGAAGCTCTTTTTTGGATCAGAGAAAGGCCACGTCCCAACTGATGTTTGATGTCTTTATTTTGTCACAGCAGTCAGCAAATTTTCGTATATTACTGGACCAGACTATCAAGTCACCGTGAAAAACTGAAGAAAAACATATATACATCATCAGTTATCACATACATTATTAATAAACACAGATGAACCACATAATAAAAGAAACCAAAATTACCGTGTGCGCCTTCTGACCAAAACTCAGGAGTGGTTAGACCATTTTGCGTTGGCTGTGTCTTTGCCAGCAACCTAACCCTTCTTGTCAATGCGCTCCTGTTAAGCCTACTGCTTGTTAAGCACGTGAACAGTGCGTGCACCTGTTGTACTCAACTCACCACAAGAGGTCAGCAATGGAACATGGTACAGAGACAATTCTTGCAAAACATTTTCTGGGACAGTTACACTCCCACCAAAATTACAAAAGGTTTCTATTTACACAAAAATAAAATCTTGTAATTTTCCCGGCAAACAATAACAACCTTTGAACTGTTGACCTTTAACCTGTATGAAATGACGCTCACCATTTTACTCATGTGGGACCAGTACTACTAGTTTCTGGACTGGTCGCTCAAGAAACGACACTGTCTCCAAGCGTTCACCCTTCCTTCCCAAATCTCTCTGTCCTATTTGGATCTTAACCTTTCGCACTAAACCATCATCATCTGTGCTTGCTTCAACCACTTTTGCTAGTTTCCACTCATTTCTGGGAATGTTGTCCTCCTTTAAGATCACTACACCTCCTACTTTTACATTTCTCTTGAGCACATGCCACAATACTCCTTGCGCCACCTGTGCCAGAATTGTTCTGTCAGATACTGCACTCTGCGCCATCTCTTTCTGGCATACAAGTCTTCTCTGACAAATTTACCTGGAGGTGCAAGTGGCACTGCTTCTTTCATTGTGAGCAAATGGTTAGGCGTTAAAGGCTCAGCATCTTTTGGATCATTGATTGTCTCAGTAGTAAGTGGGCGACTGTTTACGACTGACATAGCCTCATAAAATATGGTTCTTAAGGACGAGTCATCAAGCCTTCCCCTTGCTTGTGCCAGAACTGAACTCATAACACTCCTAACAGTTCTGATTTGGCGTTCCCAAACACCACCTCTGTGACTAGCGTCAGGAACATTCATCTGGAAATCACATTGCCTTTTAGCTAAATAGGTAGCAATCCTGTCCTTGTCTAGCTCCGAAAGACATCTTTCAAAACTTTCAAAACAGTCAAGTCCAGTATTTGTGAAAGGGGGTGAGGGAGCTCCTCTATCTTCTGGTAAGTCAGCCATACGCTGCTCTTCTGCTGACCCTCGCATCCTTCTGCATGTCACACAACCTTTAATGTGCTTGCCCACAACCTTACTGGCACCTACAATCCAATACCCATTGTCTCTGAGTGCATTGAGCGTTTGGCCTCTGCCCTGATGTTGTGTCCTTTTGTGACAATAGTCAAGAATCAGCTTAGTGACAATGCTTTTCTTAGGAAGAATCACTGGGTGTTTAAGCTCAAATGATGCAGTGGATTTTCTTAACCTACCTTCTACCCTAAGTAGATCATTATCAAGAATAGGGTCAAGTTGGTACAAGTTGTTTTGGGCAGTTTACCTGCAGTTTGACTTACAGATGCTGCTTGTCTCTAAGCAACACTAACTGGTCCTGTTTTGTCTTTCTTTGCTAGTCTTTTTATTCGTGCAACAACATTAAGAACTGTACTCCAATCTGAGAATGCAGAGAATCTCCCAAGAAACCCATCTTTCTCCTGTGCTTGAGTTTTTAGAACTCTCACTTCAGGGTCCCCAACTAAAAGCTCTGGAGAGTGTGGTTTTATGACAAGTTCCGGTTCCCACAGAAATGTAGGTCCAGTGATCCAGTTAGATTCTGTGAGCTCTGCCACCTTGAGTCCTCTAGATGTGTGATCTGCTGGATTTTGGTCTGCTTCAATGTAGAACCATTGGTTTGGGTCTGTGAAGGTCTCTGATTTTTTGCACTCTGTTTGCTACGAACACATGAAAGCGGCGTACTTCATTTTTTATGTACCCCAGCACCACTTGGGAATCTGTCCAGAAAAACTCTTCGTCTATTCTAAACTCTAGCTTTAAAAGTTTTAAATTCCTGCAACCTGGAGATAAAGGAACACAGAGATATTTCAGATCCAGTCATTTTTTTATTTCAATGGTTCAGTTTAAATTAACACTGTCAGAAAGAAGCAGAACATTGAGTAAATACTCAATGTAACTGAAATACATAACAGAGTAATTGAAATACATAACAGAGTAATTGAAATGCATAACAGCAGCGAAGCCTCAACGGTAAAAATGGAACGGAGGAATAATGTTTAAAAGAATCAATCATGTAATGGCAGGTGGCATGGTGGCGAAGTGGGTAGCCGTGTGGCCTTTCAGTTAGAAGCTTGCCAGTTAAAGGGTTCTAGGCTTGCTGGCGACGTTCCTGGAAAGAGTTTGCATGCTCTCACTGTGATTTGTAATTAAATTATTGCTTTGTAATGTAATTAAAACAATCTAAATTCCCCTTAAGAGTGAATGTGTGAGAGAATGTTGCCTGTAATGGACTGGCAACCTGTCCGGGGTGTACCCCCGCCTTTCACTCGATGTGCGCTAGAGATCAGGCATAGCAGACCCCGTGACCCCGAAAGGGAATAAATGGATAAGGAGATTTTTAATTATTTAAAATTTAGTCGATCCTCTGGAATGAGTAAAGCTACTGCTGAGAAAGATCACAGGAAGCTGTGTATTGCAAGTGACGCCGTCCTCCACTGGTAAAAAAGGTTTCAGCAATAGAAGCCACAGAGAAGCAGACAGGAGCTCCTGGTGAAATACGACTTGAGGAGACTGAGCTGGGATCATTTGATCTTCTGAAACAGAACAAACCTGACTCTCAATCACAGAGAGATTTTAAACATCGATGAAGATCCCTGAGAGCAAGAGACTGACCTGATGCTAGAGCTCCAGAGGAGGATCAGAAGCTGGATCTTCTACCACTGGGTCCTGAAAAACTGAGGAGGAACATTCAGGATTCATGATCTTAGTTTGTGTTCATGAGGTTAATATCATCAAGAGCACACTGATGAAGATGAGGAAATAAAGTTCTGCTGCTCAAAGAATGAGATACTCACTTGTAAGAGGAGGATCCATGCTCTGAGATCTTACGAGTTTCTCAGTGTTTGCTCTTCTGGTTTTAGATCTACTCTTTCTCTCCTGTTTCTCCTGAAACATCTCCTGCTTCTCTCTCTGCTGTCTCTTTGGCATTATCTCCAGCTGCCCCGACTCTTTAAATCTGAGATAAAGAAGCATTGCATGAAAATGGCTTCACCTTCACTTTATGAAAGCAGGGTGTAGAGAGGGTCTGGTTTTCAGGACTGTGGAGCTCATCTGACACATGACAATCTAAAACTGGGTGAAACTCCAGCAGGTGAAGCATCCAAAACACTTTTATTTTTTTATTTATATACCGGTACTTACATTAACTGTTTCGTGCAGTAGGTATTATTTGTTTACTAAGAACGTTCTGGTCGCGAGCTATTGAGCAGAGAAAATCGAATCCGTGAATCTGCAGCTAACTTTACTGAACTGTGAAACTCTTCTCAGAAGCGTCTCTCCATCCCTTCTCACACGCTCGGTATTCTCTCCGCTTGTGGTTGAAACTGTGTTGGTGTTAGTAATTCATGAAAAATCTCGAGAAAGTTAACTTTCATACGTAGTGTACTGGGCTACCACCAAAGTGTAATTTTGGAGTAAAGTTTTAATTTATCTGTTTTACGAATTTTTGAATAACAGCGTTACTTTTCTTGACATGTTTATTTAAATACATTTCCTACATCAAGCTAAAATAACAGAAGGGTTAAATACATCGATGCGCCATTCATACACATACAGGACCTCTTCATCCACTAAAGAATTGTTTAAATTGTTTTCTCACCGTTGGATCTGTCCGTTTATCGAGAGGCTCTGTAGTGAGAACGCAACACAGTCTTTTAACGACGACCTGTAGTGAACTCCACTTATGGCAAGCCCTTTTAACATTAAACACCTGACCTGACTCCGCAATTGCATTTAAAGATAGGAATAAATGTATTCAAACTAGTAGTAAATATATTTTGACTGGGCGTAACGACATTTAAAGATATCTTCAATTGTAATTGCCCTAGTAAGAAAGTGAATTTGAGATATCTCCAATTATATGTTGGCTATTCAAAACTCAATTGAAGATATCTGCAATATAATTAGAGATATCTCGAAATCATTTACGCCTAGTCGTAAATCTCAATTGACTTCCATTGAAAAATATTTGCAGATATCTTCAAATGATTTTTGACTAGTCGCAAATGTATTTAGAGATATCTATAAATATATTTTTACTAAGCGTAACTCTTTTGAAGATATCTGCAATATAATTAGAGATATCTGTAAATATATTTCTGACTAGGCGTAAATGATTTAGAGAAATCTTTAATTATATTGCAGATATCTTCAAATGAGTTTTGACTAGTCAATATATAATTGGAGATATCTCACATTCACTTTCTTATTAGGGCAAGTACAATAGAAGATATCTCTAAATGTCTTTACGCCCAGTCGAAATATACGGTATTTACTACTAGTCAGAATACATTTATTCCTATCTTTAAATGCATTTGCGGAGTCAAGTCAGGTGTTTAAATGTTACCAGGGCTTGCCACAGAGAGGTGTCCTGTAGGACCGCCTTAATTCTCATACGTTAGGAAATGTTTATTCATGGGGTATTTGTAGTGTGTTGGTGCTTTCATCATAGAGAGAGAGAGAGAGAGAGAGAGAGAGGGTTTTTTTTTTTACAACAACATTTATTTCTGCATTTACAACATTTACTCATTTACAAATAAAATCTTTACAATTACTAATGTCTTAGTTATTAAAAATCAGAGAAGATTAGTTCACCGATTGTGATGTGAGCCAGTGCTCTGTTAATACACCATCTTTCATTAAAAGTCACTAAACCATTGATGGATTGATGACACAGAAATGTTCATGAAAACCAATACAACATTCTGGCATGACCCCTCCTCCACCATTTTCTTTCTGCTCGTGTAAATGGCAAACTTGGCTTTACCCAGAACAAAAATTAATGTGCTTCACAAACAAACCTCTATCTTCTTACATATCTAAACCCCATAATAAACGTTTCCAATGAAAACACTTCATCAAATTTTCTAACATCTTCTAGCCAGGCAAACATTGGGTTCAGTCTTACTCAGGTCAAATAGGCATGATTAATAGTTTTTTTAAAAGAGCAAAATGGACATTTGGAATTAATTTGTGGACTCATCACAGAGATTAATGCATTCACTACTACAGCACCATGAACATTTTCTACTGCAAATCTCGTTTTTTTTTTTTTTGTCAACAGCGGTTTGTATAGCGCCCTTCACTCAGGGTTCTTTTTTTCGCCCAGTTTAAAATATTCTCTCCAGAGAGAATGTACTTTACTGTTTAGAATCTTTTTTCTAAAGGCTAAAGCACACAATTTATACAAATCTTTCCCACAACATTCCAGAAACATATTACATAGATTAGCAGGATTTTTCAGGAAAGGGGAAGAGCATTCTTCAACATTAACAGACATAGACGAGGGAAAGGATTGTAAGGGTTTGGAACACAAGTTCCAGTACAGTACTCTGTTAGCATTTCCATTTCTGATGCTTTTAAAATATTTGGCATCATTTTTAATATGGATGATGCTGTACGAACCGACTTCAGTCCTAAATATTCAGCGAGTGCTTCTCCACATGTGAGTCCACGTCTCCAATTTCAATAAGTTGTTGCAGTGTGATCAGTTTACGCTCGATGAGAACATTACAGAGTCCAGGAAAAAGATTGCTGCAGGTTAAGTCCAACCGGGAGCCACGTACGATCGGTTCACTCAGTAACCAGTGAATTGTGATAGGCTCTTCAGCTCTGTGCATTCTAAACAAACTCCAAACTCTAAAAACATTCTTATAAAAAACGGGTAAAACAGAAGTGTCCAGTTTAGTGGTGTGCATTAAAAAGAGAGCTTTGTCCAGTCCCATTCCTTCAAGCTTACGGAGAATGATACTTGTTACAGCATGCCAGCCTACGCTTAAATGTTCGTCTAGAAACCTTTTTACCATCTGCAGGCGAAACGCTGCGATTCTACTTTGCAGGTGTATTAACCCCTGTCCTCCTTCATCTTTAGGCAAATACAGTACATACTGTGAGACCCAGTGTAGTTTGTCCCAAAAGAAATCAACCAAAACAGCTTGGAGTTTTAAAGGGGGTTCACTCAGACAAGTTTATGCCTCAATGAAGAAGCGACTAAGTTATCAATGATCAAAACTCGTCCTCTAAATGAAAGTTTAGGACTTAACCTTTTCATTTTTCTAACCGTCCTCTTATTTTTTCTAGAATACCTTCCCAATTCCTCTCTACTGAGGCTTCATTGCCCAGGAATACCCCTAGGTATTTAAAACCTGCCAGAGTAAACTGGGTGGAAGATTGGGCTCGTCCTTCTTCCATTCTCCCAGCAACAGTGCTTCCGTTTTGTTTCAGTTTACTTTAGCGGACGATAAAAGTTTTAAATCATCGAGGAGTTTAGACAGGGTTATGACATCACTTTGATCAGTAATAATTATGACTAGATCATCAGCATAAGCAGAAGCAAACAAAGCACCGTTACATCTGGGCAGAGACAACCCTCTCCAGTGTTTCCCCTAGGATCATGGCCTTGGGGGGTGGGGGGGGGGGTTGTGGTGTTATGGGTGGTGCGGCAAAACACTCACACAAACACTTAATAGTGTTTATATGTTTCTTTTAATTGCAGTATACCAATATATTATAATGTCTGAACAATTACTGTACAATAACTAAACAACTGTACACTGAACTAAACACTAAACATCAGATTTATTTTAATATGTTAATTATTCACAAAGTGTGCAGCTTTTGTCACTGCAGTGTATCTTTCTGGACTTCTGAAAGAACATTTCCAGAGCATCTTGGTATGGATAGTCTGAAACTTCTGGCCCATTTATTGAGATCCGCATGCAGGCTGCAAGATGGTCCCCTTGCAGCCTATTGCGAATGTCTGTTTTGACCTGTAAATACATTAACTGTTAGGCTTTAAAAGTGATAACTGATAGTAACAACAGTAAAAATCAACTTAACATAGTGATAGTTTAAAGCAGGAAATGCCATTGTATAACTAACTAGCTAGCTATTAATTAAGCAATTTATTTATCAATTCGTTCATTCATGCTTGTGTGTATTTACTTACTTACCAAGATCAGTCTTGTACAGCCAGGGGGAGTATTTCACCTCTGACAGCCAAGCTGGGTCAAAACCTGTCGTTCTGTGGTGGCTAGACTTTTGCTGCTTGTCAGGGGCAAGACATGCAGCACTTGGGCTCTTTTCTGTACTTTGATTCGGAGTAGGAAAGCTACACCGGCTGCTGCTCGCAGCAGAACACGTGCTGTCATCGTCACCACCTTGGGAGCGTTTAAAAAACGCGGATATTTTTGCCTGCTGCGGCATACTCTCCGACGCGGAGCGGAACTCTGCGGTGCGCGCGCATCGGAGCAGAACTCCGCGGTGCGCGCGCATCGGGGCCGTGTGTGATACGGCGGACAATTGTAAACGCGCAAACGTTGAGACAGAAATTACATGCCATCGTATAAATAACATAATGCTATTTAGTTTAATAAAAGAAAAAAGCAAAGACCTGTTATATATAAATTACTTCTGTCGTTATTCGACGAAAATAAAATAAATTAACTTGACCTTCAAGGGGGGCGGGGGGTGCTGTTGGGGGGGCGGGGCGCCCCCCTAATATAATGGTAAGGGAAACACTGCTCTCAGTCTGTGTCTCACCTGATGCAACAACGGCTCGATTGCTAGAGCATACAGCATTCCAGAGCGAGAGCATCCCTGTCTGATGCCTCGACACACACTAAAAGGAGCGCACAGACCGCCGTTGACCTTCACAATACTCTGAGCATCACGGTAAAGAACCTTAACCATCTCAATAAAAACATCACAAAGGCCAAACGCTTTTAAAATTGTCCATAAATTAATATGTTCTATGCGGTCAAACGCTTTCTCTTGATCGCGAGAAATGAGACTGAAGTCTAGGTTGAACAAACTAGAGACCTGGAACAGATCTCTGATCAGAGAGACATTATCTTTGATTGACCTCCCGGGGATGCAGCAGGACTGATCGGGGTGTATGATCGTATTCAGAACTTTGACAAGACAGTCCGCTAAGACTTTAGAACATAGTTTGTAGTCTGTGCAGAGCAGTGAAATAGGTCTCCCTTCTTGGGTAAGAGGGCTAACACGGCTCGGCAACTGCTCAGTGGCATCAGCCCTCAAGCTAAGCTATCAGTCAACACCTCCATCAGATCCTTGCCAATCACAGCCCACATGGCTTGATAGAACTCTACCTGGGCTTTCCCCAAGGACATCTCCTGGACTGCAGAGGTTAGTTCTGCCATAGTTAGTGGCTCAGAAATCTTTGAGTTTTCCTCTTCTGATATTTGAGGGAGAACAGAAAAGAACACACTATCGCTCTCGTACTCAGGGCCCAGCTCGCTTCTGTACAGGTGTTTGTAGAAGCTCGCTGCTTTCTCCCGTATGTCTTGAGGATCATATAGAAAGTGTCCAGACTCTGGTTTAAGAGCACGAATGAGTCTGTTTTGACCATTTTTAGCTTCTAGATTGAAAAAGAACTTGGATGGCATGTCCACTTGATTAACCTTAAAAAAACGTAACCTGACTAGTGCGCCCTTCACCTTTAATCCAAGTAAATCAGAGAGCTGCTGATTTTTTTCTCTTGAGGTTCTCAATATCATTTGGGTCTCCACGTATTGGAGCTATCTCTTGAAGTTTTGTGTTCTCTGCGGTGATGTTCTCAGAGTACTGTTGACACAAGCTTTTGATCTGAATTTTACAGCCGAATCTATGACGGGCAAATTGAGTTGCGAGTGTAGATGATTAAGAGATTAATCAGCTGCTCTATAAGAGCAGAGCGTAGCTCCACACTCATTCTGCTTTCTTCCGACGAGCCGAACCAACTTACCGCTACGGCACCTCAGATTCAGCTGACTCAAGGTGCATGGCAAGAGAATGTCTGCGTTCCCTCCTTCAGGGAACCGGGGTTACGAAAGTAACCTAGACGTTCCCCATCAGTCGAACGCAGACAGTTATGTCAAAGTATCGACTGTGGGAACCCCTTGTAAAGTGATATGCACCGAGTCCTGTGAAGCTGTGAAGGTTAGGTGCTCGCCTGACTGGGAACTCCATCTGCCCCTTAGTCCGGACGTAGTCTATTACGGGGTGAGTTGCGCTCCTGCAATGAGCAGGGCAACCAGAAGGTGTGCAGGAGACCGCATCGAGACCTGGGCTACCCGCGAGCAAAGTGTTCCGCCAGCCATAGAAGGGGGGCGAAATCGAAGGTCATCGTTCCCTGCTCAGGTAGGGGAGGGAACGGAAAGGGGTAATACAAACTCACCTCAAAGGCTTGGGGGGTCCCTAAGTCCGGACCTGAGTTCTGTAGGGATCAGGCCCAACGGCAAAACCTTACTACAGAACCTCCACATCTCCTGGATCTCCTCTGTGTTCACTCCTAGGTTTAGTCTGGACTATTGCTGCATTCTGTTTCATAAACTCCTGAGCTGGAGTCCAGGGGGGTATTCCAGAAAGCAGGTTATGTGACATACCTGGGTATGTTTAAGGATAAGTTCGTGGATAACCTCAACAAACAAAAAAAAAAACGGAGGTAACTTTCTGGGTATGTATGTAACCATAGCAACTGACTCTCTGAAGATAACCTGCTCGGGAGCAGGTTATGTTTCAGTGTAACTTCGTTTCAGAAGGTTGGTGAGCATGGCGTGCCCTTTTGATGAGGATCCTGTGGACGTAGAAGCACAAATTATACAAGGTTTTTTTCGTCGGGAGAGGGTTATAAGACCACGTATTGATTTGTTTGTATACCCTAATGAATATTTGAAAGAGCGTTATCGTTTTTCAAAAGATTCGTTAGTTTATTTAACACGTCTTTTAAAACCGCATATCGCGAATGTGACAAACCGCGGTTCTGCGCTTAGCACAGAAAATATTCTGTGCAGAGCACTTGGGTTTTTGCGTCTGGACATTTTTTGTACAGTGTGGGCGATTCAGAGCATGTGAGAAAGGCAACTGT
>SRMA01027547.1:0-24993 GCA_007224835.1 Danionella cerebrum | reverse complement strand
ATGAGTTTGATTTAATAAAAAGAGACAAGCAAACATTTGAACAGTAACTTTATGTGTATAAATAAAACATGGCACTACTACATAGAATGCACTGAACGTGTGCATGTGTGCGTGTAAATATAAAGTAAATAAAATAATTTAAAATGAAACAGATAAATGCTCAGTCTTTAGTGAACAGCACAGCGTGTGAGATAACCTTTGTGCTTTCTGATGCAGCCGTCACACTGCTTCGAAGATCATCAAACAATTCCCAGACACACGGAGCTCGCTTGCAGTAAGACACATAATGTCCAAGAGAATCCTGGGTCAGCGCATCCTGGTAGCCAATCACTGCCCTCAAAGTAAATATCTCTCCTAGGAGAACCAGATTGGAGGGATATTCGCTCAAGGCAAATTCTTTGTGCCTTGAATCCATTTGTGAAGGAGCAGTGATGTTGCCTCTAAGGTCTGTGTCAATCTATAGAAGTTCTCCCAGGCTGTAACTGTGGCTGACTTTTCCTGCACAGAGAACTTTTCCCGATGTCTGTTCTTCTGTTTTTAATTCAGTGGTGCCGTTGGATGGATGGGGCCGTTGGATGGATTTTGGATTGGCCTGAGACAGCAAGATTCAGGAAGGTTTAAAGAACTCTCCAAAGCAGCCTGTAGGTGACCAATACCAAATGTCTGCAGAACATCAACAGAAACGGAGACAAATGTAACCTCCCTGATTGTACGTATGGCGAGGCTGCAGTACTGTGACGAGCATTGTTTAATAAAATAAACACAACTCCTCACATCGTCCAGCACTCTGTTTATTGGCTTCTAAAGTGTTGGATGTTGGATGTCAGTTTCTGGGGCAGTAGCCGTGTAATTTACATTTCTGACTGTGGAATCCTCTTGAACTTTTGCAGAAAAAATCTGCATGTTTCCCTCAATAAAGTTAAGATGGCGAGCAATGAAGCGGTCTACCCGAATGGGTAGCTTTTCGTGTTTGAAAAGACCATGTTTAATATTCTTGAACTCCGCTTCAACAGAGGCAGAACTTGCTGTGAGATGGGTGCTTTGGAAGGCAGGGACCATTATTCCAGTCCAGAGGGGTAAGTAGCCCACAAGCCTCACAATGTGAGGAATACTTTCTGGGAGATAATGCATGTTGTCCCGGTCCCCTTCTGCCATGGCTTGAGACCTGCTCTCCTTGCAAATTTCTGTTCCCCACTGTCTGAGATCTGTCTGTATTTCAACAAAGTTTGCCTCTCCATCCAGTTCCTCTTCATCTGGAAACATCACTGACTCTTCTGCAATTTGTGCTTTTAGGTATTGTTTGCAGTTTTCAGATGTGAGGGGTGCGCCAGAATGGTCACTGCCCTCTGCCTCACTGAGTGCCACAACACCAATGGCATGTATGAGATCTGTGGCATGTTTTAGGGATTGTGGCTTCATCAACTGTGCTATGAACCTCACAAAGAAATCTTTAATTCTATGTGCTTTGTTTTTGAGGCAGTCCCACCGGCAGATCATCTTAATGCAGTGTGCAACATCAAGCCTGACAAAACATGGGGGGGGGGGGAGTTTGGCAGATTGCTTCCCAAGTAAGACTTAAGGTCAGGATGAGGTGTGAATGCTTTAACCTGTGCTCGTAGAAGAGCCATGAGAAATCACTCACCACCTCTTTTGGTACTTGTGCACCTGCACGAATCCACTCAGCCATCCAGTGTGATATTACAAGTACATCATGTCTCTCTGACAACATTCGTATCACAGGGACAGAGGAGCTGTTATGCCCTTTCAGAACACCCTGGTAAAGGAAGATCTGCCCAGGATTTCCATTTGGTCTGTCCAGTTTCCTGAGTTGCGTCGAAAGACACATACTGTTGAGGCTTTTTCTTGTCAAAGTTTAAAATTACAATAAAAAGTTTTTCATTTTATATTGGTTCATTGAATTTTATTGTCTGCAAATGTTATAACACAGTATGCATTATTTAATTGTACATAAAACAGTATTCAATGAAAGACACTCGAGGCTTTTGTAGATAAGTAAACAAATTTAATCAGAATTGGCACAAACCAGCCCAGGTTTCCATTGCGTTTGAATATGATGGTAAGTTACGTCAGCTCCTGAGGGGAAAAAAATAAAGCAGCACAAACAAAATGTTTACAAATCTCAATAGCCATTAGAAGCACAGTTGTCCAGAAAAGTTTTCACTGCTATTGATATTGAGTGATATGTGACCGCCCACATTAAATTATTCATATAGTGGAGAGCAATATGCTTCACAAACAAAACTTTTAGCGGCAAAAATCAGCACAATCCTAGCACTAAGCAGCACAATCATCTAAAATAGTTTTCTGTCATTTTTAAGTTTGTTTGGGGGTAGGTGACGTCACCAGCCATAATAACGCTAATATCTCGAAAAATAAAGCAGCACAATTAAAACTTTTAGCGGCACAAATCAGCACAATCCTAGCACTAAGCAGCACAATCATCTAAAATAGTTTTTTGTCAGTTTTAAGTTTGGTGACGTCACCAACCACAATAACGCTAATATCTCAAAAAATAAAGCAGCACAATTAAAACTTCTAGCGGCACAAATCAGCACAATCCTAGCACTAAGCAGCACAATCGTTTAAAATAGTTTTCTGTCAGTTTTAAGTTTGTTTGGGGGTAGGTAACGTCACCAGCCACAATAACGCTAATATCTCGAAAAATAAAGCAGCACAATTAAAACTTTTAGCGGCACAAATCAGCACAATCCTAGCACTAACGAAGCTTACCGTTTTCGTGCGATTTGGAGTTTGATGGGGGGCTGAGTGACGTCATCCGCCTGTCAAAAAACGTTAATATCTCGAAAAATAAAGCAGCACAAACAAAACTTTTTACGGCACAAACCAGCACAATCCTAGCACTAACGAAGTGTACCGTTTTCGTGCGATTTGGAGTTTGATGGGGGGCCGGTGACCTCTGGATGACCTATAAAATAATGTTTAATATCTCAAAATCTATAACAGCACAAAATATGATTCCAACGGCACAAATCAGCACAAATCTAGCACTAAGAGCACAAGTATAAGAGGAAGGCGGAGCGCGTAGGTGGGGGGCCAACTTCACGGAGATAACAGAAGCATGCAACTCGCGCATACACTGAGCCGGGAGCGAGCGTGGAGCGCCGAGCGCGGGCGTAGAGCGGGGGGACTGAGCAGAGCAGGTTGCGGTTTTATAGACCCGCCCCCAATTGTGATTGGCGGAGAGGTCCTCACACATCCACACGATTAGCCAACCATAACTCAGGTAACATAAAAACAAGGAAACAAGGATGAGAAACAATCACTGAAAATTGAAACTTTCATGCAATAAAGTAATTTAAATAGCATAAACACATTACGTTTCACACAGAGACGTAACACATGTTTTGCAGCATTGTGTAATTTATTCTTATTTGTTTATTTGATAAGTAAGTTTTAAGCAGATATCCTGACCACTTCATCTTTAAAAACTAAAGGAACATAAAAATAATATTTAATAAGCATCGAGTTTAATTCACTTAAACTAGAATATATCAGTAGCACTTATGTGGCATCAGCACCCATATCAAAATATCAGTACGTATTTTATAAGAACCATCTAAAATCTCTACACAGATGGGCAAAGGCTCTTTCAAATATTGCTGGGTGCTGGACTAGATGAAGGCTGAGCGTGAGCAAGGGATCTTATCGATATCTCTCTCTGGAAATTTGAGACGAGCAAATACTACGTTACCATCATTGATGCCCCTGGACACAGGGACTTCATCAAGAACATGATCACTGGAACATCTCACGTATGGAAATCTTAGCGATATTCACAGGTTTCTCTGTGCGCAGCTCTCTCAAATAACAAAGTTCAATCACTTGGGAAGTGAATTTCCCAAATTAAAAGTGTAATATATGTCAGGTTATAGTATGTCTATGAAACTCACACCTTTAAAAAGTAATGTTCATGTCAAGTAGTAACTAAAAAATCTCCATTGTTCGGTTTGTCTATCCCTCCTCCAGGCTGACTGTGACGTTCTGATTGTCGCTGCTGGCGTTGGTGAGTTTGAGGCTGGTATCTCCAAGAACGGACAGACCCGTGAGCATGCCCTCCTTGCCTACACGCTGGGAGTGAACCAGCTCATTGTTGGAGTTAACAAGATGGACTCCATGGAGCCGCCTTACAGCCAGGCCCGTTTTGAGGAAATCTGCAAGGAAGTCAGTGCCTACATCAAGAAGATCAAAAAAGGAGAGAAGAGGAGACAAATCCTCCAGACAGACCCCCAGCAGTACCAGCCCTGAGACAGAGGTCACTTGTTGAGTCATTTCGGAGAGGCAATGAATATCCAGGTATCTAGCTACAGTGGTGACATTAATATTTGAGTTATATAGGACATCCAGTTTTAGTTAATGCCAATTACAAAATAAATACTTGGTCACAGTTAAACTTGCTACTTTCATCATCAGGCTGATTAAATGTAGCCAGCACATTAAAACCTGCTATTTATATGAATTATTTTGAATTTTAAAAATATACAGTGGTGGCCAAAATGATTAGAACACTAGTTTGTTCACAAGCTAAAATAGTTTTAAGTTAATTATCTTTTCCTGTAATGTAGTAGGAAACAAATTAAGAAACAGAACAAACAAGACAAATAAAATACAAAAGCATCTTGGGAACAGTTCTCCTGGATTTAGTCTCTCAGTTTGTTCTGTTTCTTCACGTAATTCCAGACAGACTGGATGATAATGAGATCAGATCTCTTACAGTATGTGGAGCACTGGCTGTTGTCAGACAGTCAAGGTTTAAAAAGGGGCTGGTGGGAATATTTATTTGGATGTAGGAGGGCTTTGGGGATTTAAAGCCAAAGACTGAAGGTTCGAGGCAATTGTAGTTTGTACTTTTTGTCGTTATTTGCACTTTATTTACCTCATTATGTACAAGCAATTGTTTTCACTTTGTTTATAAAATAAGGCCAGGATTAGTGTCTAATGAAAGGGAAACACTTTATTTTGAGCAAAAAAACAGAAAAAAATATTTGTCATTTAGCAACTTTACATGTCGAACAATATAATTACACCTTTAACAGACAAGTCTCTGATGGACTGGTGATCTTTCCAGAGTGTACTCCCACCTCTCGTCCAGTGTACGCTAAAGAGTACTGGGAGACCCCCGTGACCCCAAAAAGAGAATAAGCGCATTGGAAAATGAATAAATAGACAATAGCTTACCTGTAAGTGACTTATTGGTGCAATGTGTTTGTAATGCAACAGTTACGACTCATGGCATAAGATAAAACGTTAATAAATACAATTTTTGGACTATATATAAATATTTTTCTTTAATAATGTGCTTGTATAAATGGCCAGTTATTGTGACATTAAAGCTTCTTTTGGAAATTAAGTCACATTCTTTTTTATTCTATTATTAAAGTACAGGCGGCACGGTAGCACTGTGGCCTTCCAGTTAGAGGGTTGTAGGTTCGAGGCTCGCCGGTGACGTTCCTGGTTCTCCCTGTTCTTTGCATGGGTTTCCCCCACAATCCCAAAACCATGAAGTTATGTTAATTAAATGATTTAAATTCCCCTCAGGTGTGAATGTGTGAGTGAATGTTGTCCTGCAATGGACTGGTGACCTGTCCATGGTGTACCCCCGCCTCTTGCCCAATGTGCACTGGAGATAGGCACCAGCAGACCCCCGTGACCCCGAAAGGGAATAATCGCGTTGGAAAATGAATGAATGAATCAAAATTTAGCTCAAAGAGCAACAATTGAGGACAAACTTGATTCATTGATTGATAAGAAAATGTTTAGGATTTCTGTCGTGTGTTTGTGTGAGAGAAGTACACTCTGACTGCCTTTAATCATTAGTTTGAGAAAGTCTGTGATTGTTTGTGAAAGATACGATGCGACTGACACTGAAATAGAACGTTTGAAAGTGTTACACCAATCAATTTCTTTTCTTCTCTCCTCTGTGTGAATGAACATTGATGAGAAATGAACGTTTGAACACTTTCTGATAACTCACATCTGTTTGCTGGCTCTTTCAGAACAAACATTTCAACTTTCCTTCTGTTGCCATTACTGAGACTAAACAGAGCCTTTGACTTGAGAAGATGCCGCAGTGATCAATCCTCACGGCATCCACCTGTGCACATGAAGAATTATTCATTTTTGTCATTAAATATAACAATCATGAAATCTTGGCACTAAATTTAACTACCTTCACTCTTTATGGAGGATGCTCAATAATAAGAGCTATTTACGAATGATCAATCATCTCTTCTGGACACTTATCTTGTTTTGAAGGACATTAGTTATGTTATTGTGATCAAAAGTTGTGAAGAGAACTTTTAACAAAATTATTCTGACGAAAGAAAGGCTTTTTACACATAAATGTAGTAATGGGAAGAAAAAAACAACTATATAAGCTCCAAGAAAAGGTCATTAGGTGAAGTTTACAAGTCTGATGTACAATTCTGGGACAAACACTGGGAACACTGGGTTTTAGCAGGGTTCCACATGTTTGAGAAATCAAATTTCAGTTTTCTACCCGTAGTTTGTAAAAGAAAGACAGTCGTGATAGTCATTGATGAGATGTTTTACATCTTAATTATTAACAAATCCTCGAGTAAATCACTGGAATAGAAATCAAGCTTCAAACTGAAATATCACCATCTTTGTATAAATTAGTTTATGTTTATAAAAAGTGGTCTTTGTTTTCAGTTTGAATAAGTTCATTAAGATGAAAGCAGTTGTTTATTGTTTCAGTTATTAAAGTTATTAATTGTAAATTGTATTAACCATGTTTCTCTTGGTTTGACACAATACAACAATTGTCAGTAAATCCTTTAGATGCAGGTGGTTTGTGGCTTTACTCAAACAACAATAAACTATAAATAACTTAATTATTAATTATCATTATCATAGTAATAGTGAATAAACTGAATGTTGCTTTGATCTTGAGTCTTTTGAAACAGATGTACAGCAGATAAACCTGGAAAATAAACAGCAGAGATCATAAATGAAGAGCAGAGAGACTCCGGAGAACGATTATCAGACATTCTGTGGATTAACTGGGAGTACTGGGACTGCCCTAAAGTTCCTGTAGAAGATAGAGCTTCTTTCCTTCCTCTCCATCAGCTTGTCCTTCTCTGAGGAACACAAACTCCTCATGGTTCCTGTATGTTCCTCCTCAGTTTCTCAGGATCCTCCTCTGGAGCTCCAGTCTCTTGTTCTCAGTGATCTTCATCAATGTTTAAGAGCTAGACTGGGATTGAAAGCCAGGTTTGTTCTGTTTCCGGAGATCACCTGATCATGCAGCGTGAGAAGAGACCCGTGCTTCTTGATTCCTCCAGCGCTGCACCTTTGGAGCTGCTCTAGCTTTGCTGAACATCATCTAGAATCACAGCTTTCGTTTTTTCTAGAACGTGTTGTTCTTGCTGTGCTCCTCTTTCAACAGCAGAGAGAGCTCTTGCTCCAGATCTAGATATCTACTCTGCATCCTCCAGACTTCTCAATCACACACAGAAAACATCTCAAAGCAACACTCTTAGATTTATTATCAGCACAAGGTTATGAGCATCACTTGTCTTCATCAATTTTATTTGATTTTATATCAGCTTCGTGTTTATCAGATCGTTTCTAAAATCTTTCTGATCACGTGGATGAGATACACTTATTCATATTTACTGCTAGAGATTTCCAAAGGTTTGAGGAAAGTTGTACATACTTCACTCAGAACAGTAAAGCTTCGTGGAATTGTGGAAATTGATTAAATAAACCGAATACAATTGACCTTTTTTTATGTAAAAGTAACATTTTAAATGTGTTTGAACTCTGTGTTCACTCCTAGGTTTAGTCTGGACTATTGCTGCATTCTGTTTCATAAACTCCTGAGCTGGAGTCCAGGTCTCTCCAGCTGTTCTAACACCATCCTGGGGGAAGTGATAGTTAGTGGTGGTACCACTAGAGGGCAGTGTTCTACTCGCTAATGACAGTCACGTCACAATTGAATTCTTCCTCCTCTTTCATTATTTTAACTCTTTATTTTGATGTTAATCCACTGATCAAGAGTAACTTTCACTCTACTCTCGTTGAAATGAAACACTGATAGGATTTACTCTAGTTTTATAATCTTTATAAAATTAAATATCAACTGAGTTTACTTTCTATTTCAGTATTTATATCTATATATTTAATTATCTAGAACCATCGAAAAAAAGGAGTGACACGCATATGTTGTATGTCCTGAAAGAAACAAAAGAAAGAAATATAATTAAAATGTTCTTTTCTACAGGAAACCATGAAGATGCAGATCTCTGTAAGTCTCCTGAACTCTGTAGAAGACGACTGAGAGGAAGAAAGAGTGAGAGGGGGTCAAATACTTCTGTCACTTGTGTAAGAGCGGCTCAAAACATACGTGAAAAACATTTTTGTTATTTTCTGTTTCTCGCTGTTGAAAGAAATCAAGCATTCATGGATTCATTTTTCTGGAGAAACGCTCAGAATCGAGTGTTTCTTGAGCTCAATGCTGTTTCATTGCTTTGTTTTAAACCAGAATAAAGTGGAATGTAATCTTAATGAAAATTAATTTCTTCATTAATTTCTTCATAAAAGCATTACTTTGTGTTTGCTGTCAGTTTGTGAAATCTTATGAGACTATTTAACTTAACTCACAAGTGTTTTTTTGATGCTCGATTATTATATTTTTGTTTTCGATGTTGTCCCTGAGCTTTAACACAGTGAAGCAAAGGCGTTTTCTCAGATTTCAGCTTTAAAGATGAAAATTCTTGTGATCTGGAGATAAAGGAACACAGAGATGGTTCAGATCATTTTATTCCAACGCTTCAGTTTAAAGTGACAGAATGAAGCAGAACATTGAGTAAAAACACTCTAAAAACAAACTGAAATGTATAACAGTATAAGCTCCAGAAGGAAACAGATCAGCATTAGAAAAGTACAAATAAATAAAGATAAATCAAAACGAAGTGCTGTAGTGCTATTTAAAAAAAATGTACCCATAGGTGGCGATGTTCCTAAGAGATATGAGGTCAGTGTTTGGACTGCAGTGTCAGATTAATTTGAAAGAATTCAGTTTAGTTTGTTCATGTGAATATTTAAGGATGTGGTTTTGAACAGATTAAATCTTGTTTATTTAACCGTTATCAGACTACTGTTATTAGCAGCAACAGTTAGTAACTATTTATTAAAAAATATTATAATTCTATCCCCGTAATATAACGGACATTTCGTTATAATATAACACGTCGACATTTCCCATCCTTCCCCCTCTCTCTATCCAACTCTCTTCCTGTCTATCTACTGTCCTATTTGTTCAAAACATAAAATGTATTTATATTAAAAAAACATTGTTTGGTAAAATGGTAAAAACGATTCAGAACAATTTAATCTCGATTGGTGAAAACTTTTCTAAGATAATTGTGCTTTTAGCAAACGGTAGAAAAAGAACTTTATTCGTTATGGTTGTAAAGTTACTGGTACAGTGCAGTTTGGTGCTAGAAAGTTTGAGATGGAGCATCATCTCGAGGTTTACTTTGGCATCAGACTCTCATCTGTTACTGTGCTACGATTCTTACATTCCACACCAGACTTCAATGACAGAAATGGAGCAAAAAGAAGAAATCATGTAATTAATAATCTCACGAATCAAGATCGTTCTTCATGAATCTGTGAGATTAAAGTCAGAGCAAAGATGACGTATCTTCTAGATGGACACCACTAGGAGCTCTGTTTGCAGGTGAGGCACAGAGGAGCAGACAGGAGCTCCTGGTGAAATACGGCTTCCAGTCTGAGCTGATCCCATCTCATGCTGCAGAATATTTGATCTTCTGAAACAGAACAAACCTGACTCTCAATCACAGAGAGATTTTAAACATCGATGAAGATCCCTGAGAGCAAGAGACTGACCTGATGCTGGAGCTCCAGAGGAGGATCAGAAGCTGGATCTTCTACCACTGGGTCCTGAGAAACTGAGGAGGAACATTCATGATTCATGATCTTAGTTTGTGTTCATGAGGTTAATATCATTACTTACTTAAAGGAGGAAAATCCATGCTCTGAGATCTTACGAGTTTCTCAGTGTTTGCTCTTCTGGTTTTAGATCTACTGTTTCTCTCCTGTTTCTCCTGAAACATCTCCTGCTTCTCTCTCTGCTGTCTCTTTGGCATTATCTCCAGCTGTCCAGACTCTTTAAATCTGAGATAAAGAATCATTGTATGAAAATGGCTTCACCTTCACTTTATGAAAGCAGGGTGTAGAGAGGGTCTGGTTTCAGGAATGTGGAGCTCATCTGACACATGACAATTTATTTTCAAGATCAAGACTTGGTTAAAGATAAAAACCATTAGATACTTTATGAATATCCTTCCAAAGTCAGTTCTGGATATGGTTAATATTGTATTAATATTGGGTTAATACCACATTCATAAAAGAAGTGGAGAAAACAATGTCTCACATTCGTTTCTAAAAAAAAAGTTCTGGAACAAAAGTAATTTGAGTTTAATTGAGGATCTGTTTTTGTTTTATTCTTTGTCTTATTTGAATTAATTCTATGCCAGTGTTGTTCTATAAACTTTGCTGTTTGAATTGAAATGTTATGTTAATGGTATGTAACGTATGAAAAGCAAACAAAAAAGTCGTGCCTGCCACAGTGAGTCAAACATTTTTAATTTTTAAAAAATGTGTTGGTTTAAGATTCATTAAGCCTTAAAAGTTGTGCGTAATTTAAGGGCGTGGTTTCGTGACGGACAGATGATTGACAGTTCTTTCAGCCAGTCTGGAGTCGTTCATTCCAGAAAACTTTATCTGAAGAACTTTGCTACTCCTTGTGTTTTTTGTTTTTACATTTTACTGTCGGTTGTATGACGGGAAATCAATGCCCCAAAAAATTCGCACAGAAAACAGACCACGTCCTGTGCTGAAAATTGATCCGCGATCTTTTTTACACTCTGCCCCCGAGCATCAGAGCGCAAAATACACTCTTGCATCTCTGGGTGGTGTTTCTATCCGCTCAATGTCTCCATCTGCTCGCAAAAGTCGTTTCTGCGGGATAATGAAGTTTTATTTTTGTCCAAGACGGGGCTTTAATTTAATTGTAATTTCGGGGAAGGCCGCCTATATGTCAGTTATTTCAAAGTGAAATTGAGTCCACAAAGATATAAACCCACTAATAAAATAAAGTAGATATTTAACATAACTATTTACAAGCCAGGGAGATTTGCACATATTACACAAAAACAATAAAGATGACTTGATTACCAATTTAATTTAAAATGAAAAACATCCTGCACAGATCCAGTCAAATCAAATGCTTTTCAAATCCTTGAAGATGGTCA
Source organism: Danionella cerebrum (assembly GCA_007224835.1). NCBI lineage: Eukaryota > Metazoa > Chordata > Actinopteri > Cypriniformes > Danionidae > Danionella > Danionella cerebrum. The sequence goes on along the minus strand of SRMA01027547.1, from coordinate 13,651 downwards.
TTTGTAAATGATTTCAGCTTTATTAGAGATCTAATTTAACATCAGCAAAATTATTTATCAGTACATCCATCCGAGAAGTTAAAAAGTAATAACTGAGATAAGAGATAAGATCTCAATAAGTTGAGATAAGATTCTATTTTTTTACGAATTTTTGAATAGGTCACAATTCTATTTCTCCTAAAAGGCAGCGTAAAATTTCACCAAATTCAGTGAAGATATAATGGAGCATGCCCTAAACACCACCAAAGTGGAATTTTTGACTAACCTTTTAAAATCAATTTTTTACGAATTTTTTAAAATATGACAATTGTATTTCCCCCAAATCCAAGCGCCAGCACTCAGATGTAAAGTTGCAGAATGAACGAGAGGAAAAGGTTTATTGAAAGGAAACTGCTCTCGGTCACCAGTGCATTAACCTGAATCTACCCTGTAAGCGAAGTAGTTCTCACCCTATGGCAAGCCGTTTTATCATTTAAACATTTGACCTGACTATCCGTAAATACATTTTAAGATAGGAATAAATCTTTTGTGACTAGTACTAAATATATTTTGACCAGGCGTAAATACATTTAGAGATATCTCCAATTATATTCCGACTAGTCGAAACTCATTTGAAGACATCCGCAAACTATTTAGAGATATCTCTAAATCATTTACGACTAGTCATAAATGTATTTGGAGATATCTCTAAATCATTTATGACTAGTCATAAATGTATTTGGAGATATCTCTAAATCATTTACGACTAGTCATTATTCTCCATTGACTTCCATTGAAAATTAATTGCAGATATCTTCAATTGATTTGTGCCTAGTCACAAATGTATTTACAGATATCTCTAAATATATTTTCACTAGGCGTAAATACATTTAGAGATATCTATAATTATATTTTGACTAGTCAAAATTCATTTGAAGACATCCGCAAACTATTTGGAGATATCTCTAAATCATTTACGACTAGTCATAAATGTATTTGTAGATATCTACGATTATAATTTGACTAGTCACAAATTAATTAGAGATATCTCTAAATGAATTACGGCTAGGTAAAATATAATTGGAGATATCTCTGATTAATTTTATTTAAAGATATCTGCAAAACAGTTAGAGATATCTCTAAATAATTTGTGGCTAGTCAAATTATAATTGTAGATATCTACAAATACATTTATGACTAGTCGTAAATGATTTAGAGATATCTCTAAATAGTTTAGCGGATCTCTTCAAATGAATTTTGACTAGTCAAAATATAATTATAGATATCTCTAAATGTATTTACGCCTAGTGAAAATATATTTAGAGATATCTGTAAATACATTTGTGACTAGGCACAAATCAATTGAAGATATCTGCAATTAATTTTCAATGGAAGTCAATGGAGAATAATGACTAGTCGTAAATGATTTAGAGATATCTCCAAATACATTTATGACTAGTCATAAATGATTTAGAGATATCTCCAAATACATTTATGACTAGTCGTAAATGATTTAGAGATATCTCTAAATAGTTTGCGGATGTCTTCAAATGAGTTTCGACTAGTCGGAATATAATTGGAGATATCTCTAAATGTATTTACGCCTAGTCAAAATATATTTAGTACTAGTCACAAAAGATTTATTCCTATCTTAAAATGTATTTACGGATAGTCAGGTCAAATGTTTAAATGATAAAACGGCTTGCCATACTCACCCTGCAGTTATATGTCATTGGACTTCACTGAAGATGTGAACACCTACTGCCCCTTTTCATTTACTAAAGAATATAATGAACTGTTTTCTCACCGGTGGATCTCTCCGTCTATCGCGAGGCTGTGGAGTTAGAGCGCCGCAAAAGGTAGACGATGCACGGCTCCCTTTAATCCTGTCTGGCATGAAGTGCTACTGTGATTCAAGTTCTACCCGTACACGCTATATTCAGAGACAAATGGGAGGAGGAGCTAGGCCTCCAGCGCCCCTTCGCTGGATCTAGTGGGCGGGGCTTAATACGTCATAGGTCCAGACGCAGGTAGAGTCCCGTTCGAACTGCACAACCTGTATGGCACGGTAAGACATCTGAACTGTACTTTAAAGATAAACTGAACTTTGAGATGTATATAAAATCTAAATCTTACATTTATCGCTGTCTCGACATGACTATTAATGTTATTGTTAAGTTCTTGCCTTGTTGGCAATCACAATGTGTTGAGGCGGAGACTTGGTTTTCTGGGTGGGAGTTACTGCAGTGGTGGTTTAGACCGACTACCAAATCAGGGAGATCCAGACATACATCTTCTCATATGTTTATTTGGTTTAGAGGAAAAGGGGGTGCTACTTGCGCCCTCTGCTGAACAACACTGGTGGCTACAATTGAAATCAGAAGGAAACTAATTAACATCCAAACGCTTACAACACATGCCAACAGAAGACTAACATACAACATAACAGTTTAACCTAGAGAATGCAAAGAACACTTACAAATATCATGAACACAGCTTGTCCAAACAGAGGCTTGTAGAGAAGCAACATGTAACATGAACTGCATGGTGTGCAGGGAGTTTATCTGCAGTCACTGATCCATTGCAGGTGTGATTAGGGGAGGATCCTGGTAATCAGACATTGATTGGAGGCAAAAGACAAAATGGCTAGCCAATTAAAGGTCTGTATCTACAGATTGACAGGTGGATCAGCCAATGAGTGACTACGATTTCGTACACAATGCGAGACTTGTTCATAAACACCATGTTTTATGAAGGTGAAATGGATGAAGAACAAATTCGGGCTCCCTTCTTTTTCACTTTTCAGCCAGTAGAGGACATGGAAATTTTCTTGCAGGAAATACGAGACAAAATAATTATCCGTGTGTCTTTTTTACACAACCCTCACTTTTGAATCTATCAGTGGGGTACTATAATGTAGATATTGATTTTTGTTTGTACAAATTCATTAATATTTTGTGTGAAAAGAAGTGTTGTGTTCTTAAAATATATTTATTTTATTTATTATTTTATATCTTGTTATAATATTAAAACTTTGTGTGAAAAGAAGTGTTGTGTTTTTGAAATATAATGAAATTTATTATTTTATGACTTCTTATTATGACATTTTTATCTAGATTTAAGATTTATTTTATGTTTAAATACACATTCTGCTAATTTAAGTTAATAGAAACAAATTAATCCAGTGCAGGACAGGAACACGTGACTATTAAAATACATCTTTTTTACTGTTTCTGGGGGGTATTCCAGAAAGCAGGTTATGTAACATACCTGGGTATGTTTAAGGATAAGTTCGTGGATAACCTCAACTTTCGGTTCCAAAAACGGAGGTAACTTTCTGGGTATGTATGTAACCATAGCAACTGACTCTCTGAAGATAACCTGCTCGGGAGCAGGTTATGTTTCAGTGTAACTTCGTTTCAGAAGGTTGGTGAGCATGGCGTGCCCTTTTGATGAGGATCCTGTGGACGTAGAAGCACAAATTATACGAGGTTTTTTTTTCGTCGGGAGAGGGTTATAAGACTGCGTATTGATGTGTTTGCATACCCTAATGAATATTTGAAAGAGCGTTATCGTTTTTCAAAAGATTTGTTAGTTTATTTAACACGTCTTTTAAAACCGCATATCGTGAATGTGACAAACCGCGGTTCTGCGCTTAGCACAGAAAACATTCTGTGCATAGCACTTAGGTGTTTTGCGTCTGGACATTTTTTGTACAGTGTGGGCGATTCAGAGCATGTGGGAAAGGCAACTGTGTAGAGCCGTTCGTACAGTATGTCTGGCACTTAAACAGTTCTTACCCACGTTTGTACAGTTCCCTGGCCATAAACCTCTGCTTGTTATTAAAGACGAATTCCACAGAGTGGCAGGTTTGTCCTTTGTAGTGAAATCTATGACGCATATTTGATATTTAGTCATATTATGTATATCTATACATGTATTAATTATTTTCGTAGTGATATAACATATTCAAAAGGCTGTATAAGTCATACTTCATTATTTTGTATTATAATAAAACGGGAGCCAATACCAAATTTGTAATTTAATACACTCACGCATTTACTCTGTCCGTTATTTTTTGCCAAGCCAACTCTCTTGCTTTAGCTGATGCAGCTGTATTGCTTCTTTTTAATATTATTGGCTTAAACTCCTCATAAGCGTGCATTAAAACCTCCAACTCCGCCTCTGTGAAATACGCCGTTCTCTCTTTTTTTTTCGCTTTGACTTTCCATGGTGACTCGTGAAATCGGCGATCTATTGAAAATGTCTTTATATATGCACCGTGCACGCGCATTAACTCTGGGTAACCAGTTGGAGGTTGATTAAACTAACTCTTCTCAGGTGTTTTGGAACCGACATACTCATGGTATGCCTGTTTGGGGTAAATCAACCCAGAGGTTATGATTTATCATATGGTAAGTTAACCAAGCTTTCTGGAATACCCCGTTGGACGACTGTTGTTTTTCCACTAGTGTGGGAAGTCACATTGCTGCTTTTAGGTGACTGGACTGGTTACTTATGTCTTATTACTATAAAAAAAAAACAACAACAACCAGCCTCTTGTTTCTGGAATGTTTCTGGAATGTCTGGAATGTCCCATTCGCTGAAATCCAGTTTTCAGTGTGAAACATGAATAGGTTGTCACATTCCATGAACAAACTTTACCATTCTATGGCAAGCCGTTTTAACATATAAACATTTCATCTAAATATCCACAAATGCATGTACAAATACACAAAACAACATACACCCGTCACATTCCCTGGATTCAGCCTTGCACGAACCTATGGCAAGCCGTGTTAATACTGGGCGTAAAGGCATTACGAAAGTGAATTTGAGATATCTCCAATTATATGTTGACTAGTCAAAACTCATTTGAAAATATCCGCAATATAATTCGAGATATCTCGAAATCATTTAAGACTTGTCAGAAATATATTTGGAGATATCTCAAATTCACTTTCTTACTAGTTCAATTAGAATTGAAGATATCTCTAACTATGGCAAGCCGTTTTATCATTTAAACATTTGACCTGACAATCCGTAAATACATTTTAAGATAGGAATAAATCTTTTGTGACTAGTACTAAATATATTTTGACTAGGCGTAAATACATTTAGAGATATCTCCAATTATATTCTGACTAGTCGAAACTCATTTGAAGACATCCGCAAACTATTTAGAGATATCTCTAAATCATTAACGACTAGTCATAAATGTATTTGGAGATATCTCTAAATCATTTACGACTAGTCATTATTCTCCATTGACTTCCATTGAAAATTAATTGCAGATATCTTCAATTGATTTGTGCCTAGTCACAAATGTATTTACAGATATCTCTAAATATATTTTCACTAGGCGTAAATACATTTAGAGATATCTATAATTATATTTTGACTAGTCAAAATTCATTTGAAGACATCCGCAAACTATTTGGAGATATCTCTAAATCATTTACGACTAGTCATAAATGTATTTGGAGATATCTACGATTATAATTTGACTAGTCACAAATTAATTAGAGATATCTCTAAATGAATTACGGCTAGGTAAAATATAATTGGAGATATCTCTGATTAATTTTATTTAAAGATATCTACAAAACAGTTAGAGATATCTCTAAATAATTTGTGGCTAGTCAAATTATAATTGTAGATATCTACAAATACATTTATGACTAGTCGTAAATGATTTAGAGATATCTCTAAATAGTTTGCGGATGTCTTCAAATGAGTTTCGACTAGTCAGAATATAATTGGAGATATCTCTAAATGTATTTACGCCTAGTCAAAATATATTTAGTACTAGTCACAAAAGATTTATTCCTATCTTAAAATGTATTTACGGATAGTCAGGTCAAATGTTTAAATGATAAAACGGCTTGCCATACTCTAATTGTCTTTACGCCCAATCAAAATTTATTTATTACTAGTCGGAATATATTTATTCCTATCTTTAAATGCATTTGTGGAGAGTCAGGTCAGATGTTTAAATGTTAAAACAGCTCGCCATACAAACTTGTTTTGCTTCTCGGCGGAGGGTGGTTTTGGGTATATCGTTCAACGCATGCGCGCAAATGTATGTTAAAACAAAATATTAAAAAGCTTTGTTGGTAAAGGGATTTCGTTTGCTATTTTTAATTTATTAATTAAACGTATTTGAAAACTTTATCAAAAGTGGTGGGAGTAACAAAAGAATTCGTGGAAGAGAAAGTGACATACTTGTGAACATGTGATATTTCTATTCTATTAATACCAAATTAATTATGTTAATACATTGTACAAAATTGTATAAAAGTGAGCGATTAAAATTTGCTAAAAATAAATACGTGAGTTTATGCTTGTATGTTTGTATTATAAGATTCACAAAAACACACACAAACACTCGCACGCACAGTTGATTTTGAATAACTATAAATACGTAGGGAATTAAAAAAAACACAACTGCCCACTTGTATACATGTACTGATCAACAATATTGAAACTAGTTATGAACATAGAAAAAAGTAATCAACGATATAAAATAAAGAGATAAATAGCATTAGAACAATAACAACAATAATAATAATATGAATATATTACGACAGAATAACTTAAAATCAAATTTCACAAACTGGTGTCGTGCTCTGAGAGGGCGGAAAGCAGCGACAACTCGGCAGACAAAGATGGAAGAAATGCTCCTGGAAACCCAAAGAAAGCGATCAGCAGGAAAGCTAACGCGAATTGGGAAGTAAATCAATATGCAAACAACTGGGATGAAAGTGGAGAGGATGTGGAGGAAAGAAATGACGAATGTGCTAAACAAAGGAAGTAAAGGGTGACGCTAGAATGAGCATAATGGAGTATTCTCGAAAGAGAAAAAAAGTCAAACCTAACATCAGATTCGCAGTCAGTGTACACACAAAAAAGTGCTGCAGTGGATCGGTCCGTACACGTTATATATGCGCCCGCCCTCTGTAGTTAACTAACGCGAGGACTTATCTTTCCCCGCCCCATTCCCTGGATTCAGCTTTGTCAAAACAGGTTCATCGACAATCGTCTCAAACTGCACGAACCTATGGCAAGCCATGTTAACATATAAACGTCTGACCTGACTATCCACAAATGCATTTAAAGATAGGAATAAATGTATTGTGACTTGTAATAAATATATTTTGATATCTTCAATTCTAATTCCACTAGTAAGAAAGTGAATGTGAGATATCTCCAATTATATGTTGACTAGTCAAAACTCATTTGAAGATTTCTGCAATATAATTAGAGATATCTCAAAATCATTTACGAATAGTCATAAATATATTTGGAGATATCTCTAAATCATTTTAAATCAGTCGTGTATTTATTATGAACCATGCTTTTCAATAATAATAACACAGACGTAGAGTTTCCGTGACTCATCTTTATCAATTTGATTAAATAAACCGGATACAATTGATCTTTTTTTTTTTTTTGTAAAAGTAACATTTTAAACATGTTTGTAGCTTTCATTGGTTAAAAACTTTAAAATGTACACATTCATCATGTCTGACACTTTTTCTAAACTGCTGAAAATTTAGTTTCAGAATATCTGTTTCTATTGGTTGCTTTGTAACTTGTATGTTTTTGTAGAGTGCAGGCCTCTACTGTAGCATCACTCTCAGACCCTGGAAACACTGATGGACACCGTGTCATTCCCTCAGTCTCCACATCTCCTGGATCTCCTCTGTGTTCACTCCTCGGTTTAGTCTGGACTATTGCTGCATTCTGTTTCATAAACTCCTGAGCTGGAGTCCAGGTCTCTCCACAGCTGTTCTAACACCATCCTGGGGGAAGTGATAGTTAGTGGTGGTACCACTAGAGGGCAGTGTTCTACTCGCTAATGACAGTCACGTCACAATTGAATGCTTCCTCCTCTTTTATTATTTTACCTCTTTATTTTGATATTAATCCACTGATCAAGAGTAACTTTCACTCTCCTCTCGTTGAAATTTAACACTGATGGGATTTACTGTAGTTTTATAATCTTTATAAAATTAAATATCAACTGAGTTTACTTTCTATTTCAGTATTTATATCTATATAAATATTTATTTACCTAGAACCGTTGTAAAAAAGGAGTGACACGCATATGTTGTATGTCCTGAAAGAAACAAAATGAAAGAAATGTAATTAAAATGTTCTTTTCTACAGGAAACCATGCAGATGCAGATCTCCGTAAGTCTCCTGAACTCTGTAGAAGACGACTGAGAGGAAGAAAGAGTGAGAGGGGGTCAAATACTTCTGTCACATACTTCTGTGACAGAAGACAAATACTTCTGTCACTCGTGTAAGAGCGGCTCAAAACAAACATGAAAAACATTTTTGTTATTTCAAATCAATGCTGTTTCATTGCTTTGTTTTAAACAAGAATAAAGTGGAATGTAATCTTAATGCAAATTAATTTCTTCATAAAAGCATTACTTTCTGTTTGCTGTCAGTTTGTGAAATCTTATGAGACTATTTAACTTAACTCACAATTGTTTTTTTGATGCTCGATTATTATATTTTAGTTTTCGATGTTGTCCCTGAGCTTTAACACAGTGAAGCAAAGGCGTTTTCTCAGATTTCAGCTTTAAAGATGAAAATTCTTGTGATCTGGAGATAAAGGAACACAGAGATAGTTCAGATCATTTTATTCCAACGCTTCAGTTTAAAGTGACAGAATGAAGCAGAACATTGAGTAAAAACACTTTAAAAACAAACTGAAATATATAACAGTATAAGCTCCAGAAGGAAACAGATCAGCATTAGAAATGTACAAATAAATAAAGATAAATCAAAACGAAGTACTGTAGTGCTATTTTAAAAAATGCACCCATAGGTGGCGCTGTTCCTAAGAGATGAGTGGTCAGTGTTTAACCTGCAGTGTCAGATTAATTTGAAAGAATTCAGTTTAGTTTGTTCTTGTGGATATTTAAGGCTGTGGTTTTGAACAGATTAAATCTTGTTTATTTATAGTTAGTAAGTAGTAAGAAATCATGTAATTAATAATCTCACAGATCAAGATCGTTCTTCATAAATCTGTGAGATTAAAGTCAGAGCAAAGATGACGTATCTTCTAGATGGACACCACTAGGAGCTCTGTTTGCAGGTGAGGCACAGAGGAGCAGACAGGAGCTCCTGGTGAAATACGGCTTCCAGTCTGAGCTGATCCCATCTCATGCTGCAGAATATTTGATCTTCTGAAACAGAACAAACCTGACTCTCAATCACAGAGAGATTTTAAACATCGATGAAGATCCCTGAGAGCAAGAGACTGACCTGATGCTGGAGCTCCAGAGGAGGATCAGAAGCTGGATCTTCTACCACTGGGCCCTGAGAAACTGAGGAGGAACATTCAGGATTCAGGATCTTAGTTTGTGTTCATGAGGTTAATATCATTACTTACTTAAAGGAGGGCGATCCATGCTCTGAGATCTTTCCTCAGTGTTTGCTCTTCTGGTTTTAGATCTGCTGTTTCTCTCCTGTTTCTCCTGAAACATCTCCTGCTTCTCTCTCTGCTGTCTCTTTGGCATTATCTCCAGCTGTCCAGACTCTTTAAATCTGAGATAAAGAAGCATTGCATGAAAATGGCTTCACCTTCACTTTATGAAAGCAGGGTGTAGAGAGGGTCTGGTTTCAGGACTGTGGAGCTCATCTGACACATAACAATTTATTTTCAAGATCAAGACTTGGTTAAAGATAAAAACCATTAGATACTTTATGAATATCCTTCCAAAGTCAGTTCTGGATATGGTTAATATTGTATTAATATTGGGTAAATACCACATTCATAAAACAAGTGGAGAAAACAATATCTCACATTCGTTTCTAAAAAAAAGTTCTGGAACAAAAGTAATTTGAGTTTAATTGAGGATCTGTTCCATTTTACTTTTGTTTTATTCTTTGTCTTATTTGAATTAATTCTATGCCAGTGTTATTCTATAAACTTTACTGTTTGAATTGAAATGTTATGTTAAAGATATGTAAAGTATGAAAAACAAACAAAAACGTCATGCCAGGTGAGTCAACTGTGTGGATAGTTTGGGAACATTCCATTAGCAAACTTTACCAATCTATGGCAAGCCGTTTTAACATATAAACATCTCATCTGAATATCCACAACTGCATTTACAAATAGGAATAAATATGGTAGGTAAGGACTGGTCTCAGTAGTATTCAAGGAGGTTTTCATCTTGGAGTTAATGAGAACCTATGAAGCTGCTGACCTTTAACTGGGTAGACAATATTTTAATTTTAGATCAGATATATCTCTTCATCTTAAAATAAGTGCTGATCATGATTTTGCATTAAAAAGTCTTGTAATGTGCCCCTTGGGAAAGTACTCACAGGTTAACATCCATACTGTTCCTCCTCACAAGTCTCATGCTGTTTGTCTCTGTGGGTTTCAAGAGGTTGTTTATACTCTGATGATTGCCCGGCCATTTCCAACACATTATATTCCACAAAGTCTTTCATCACTGTGTGTTCCCTGTGAGTTATTGCTACCTCTCTGTTCCTTAAAATAAATAATATACACAACAATAAAAAAATAATCAGCAGGTAACTTACATCCTCTAAACACAAGTGAAAAACCTTGCTGATGAACACTCTCCGACACTCCAACAAAAACATTTACATTAAATTGAAAAACAGCAGTAAAGAACCCGGCACAAACTCACCTTGCAAATGATGTTCTCAAAATGTTGCAGCGCGTTTTATATTGTACTAGGATCCACCTTCAATGACGTGGTATGTGCACTACAAAAATGCAAAGCATGTGAAAACATGTTGCCAACTCACACACTGGAGCATTCCTGTGCTTAAGAAAAGGCTGTTGGAAAGAAAAGCTGGGGCTCACAAACCAGTTATTCCAGTTTAGAAACACAGTTTTGAAACAAGCTACTTGCACTTAGTCAGATGTGTCATAAACTCTGCTACTTTAGAAGGAGTAAAGATTAATATATTAATATAGACAAAAGCTGCAGTTCATTGACTGGACTACTGGTAGCTTGTGTCAGTAGTGAGCAGATTCCCATTAAAGTTATAATGTGAAGTAGAAAATAATATTTAAAAATGAGATTAAAACCAGAGATTTTTAATTCACATCAATAAGTGACTGCTGAACAGCATTTACTTACTGTTATCTTATATTTGATGACGGCAAAATAACTATAAAAGTCCACTTTGCATTAAATCATGCACTTTAAGAACAATTTTTTAATACAGAAAATAAAATTGTTACCATATTGTAAATTAAATTTAAGAAGTTAACATTTATAAAACTGAACGTGAGATTTTGGCCTATTCTCCAGTTGATTAAACGGAATGAAAACAATGATGTAAAACAATCGTTTTCTGAAAACTGTCCTTCACTTATAATAATGGCTAACATTTGAAGAAGATTTAGAAGAAATGCTTGCACCAGTCCTGAGGGGATAAAATGTTTACATTTTTTTTAAAGGTTTTGTTTACAGTGACAATAAACTTTCCCATAATTTCCGAAATGAAGGAAAGAGAAGATGAACATAAAATAATATATATAAATAGAGCTAGGGGATAAAGAAAATAATGTGACATGAGAAGTGATGAATAGATGCATTATAAACAATATTAAACTTGAAGCACAGAGATGAGGTTTTCACAGCTTTTTTTTTTTGTTGAGGTAGAAAGAGTTGACAAAGAATTCTACTTCTTTTTTTAAAAACACACTTGCAGCACTTTCCACTTGTGGATGTAAAACTTGGCGAGTAGAATAATTAAATTAAATACTGTATACAATATTTGTTTTCTATTTTTGGCTCATAATTTGTAACACCAAACAACACATGATGAGAAAACTCTATGAAGTGACAGACAGATATTTCTCCATAGATTGCGAGTGTGTTCACAAGTTCAGAATGTTTTCTTATGGTTCTTTCGTTTGAAGATGACAAATTACTTTATTGAACTGTGCTTTTAATCTTCAACGCACGTGTGTTACACAGCAGGACACATTAGGTGCGATCGAGCTCATGCAGCGCTGTGCAGACCGATCGGCAAGATTGTATATAATAAGTACAATAATAATAAGTACCGGTACATGTTTTTGTTGTATAGATTAGTTCCTCAGAGTTTCGCAGTCATTTCAGGCTTTTCAAAGAACAAGTGGAGGTGCGAACTACATAAAGTCAAAATAATTTAACTACAATTTGGTATATTCTCCTGAAACCTTATGTTTTACCTTTACAGGATGTCATTACTACCCTTGGACCTGTTTATATGAATTTACAGCAAAGCAAACTGCCAGTCACACAGAGTGTTCTTTTCTGACTTTGGACATTGGGCAATCAGGAGTCATACCGTGGGGTAGCAGACAGATTCAACATCTCAAAATCTACTCTTGCTAAACATCTCCATGGGTTTTGTTGTTATGTTAATACATACATGGTCCGTCACATCTCCTGGCCCAGAGCCCAAAGGCTGGAAATGTCAAAGTTGAAATTTGACTTAGCAGGTTTCCACAACACAGTATGTGCGGTGGATGGGTGTCACATTCTTATAAGGAGACCCCACTGTGATAATCCCCTTTGCCTACCTGAATAGGAAGCAATTCTATTCTGTAATTTTAACTGGATTTTGTGACAGTGAGCGGCGCTTCTGTCACAAAATCAAAAGAGAAAGAACATGAAAATTAATGCAACAACACTTAACATATTTCAATTTGTCTGATTTAAGTGGTTGTCTGTTTGTAATTTCTGTGGTTTAGAATGTATGTGATATCTATGGCATAAACAAGTTTTAATAAACTAAAAACATTGAACATGAATGACCTGCACATTATAAGGAATTAGGCTGTGGTTTTTTGTAGTTTGATCTAGATTGTAGTTATGTAGTATAATTTTGTAGTTATGTTGTATGTATGTATTTTTTTTTTACATTTAACTCTTACCTTCAGTTAGCTAAATGCAGGTTAGAAAAACTACCAAGAAAAATCATAGATGCACAAGCACAATGTATATGTCTTTATTATAATTTATACCAGTGTATAAAAGTGATCTGAATGTTGTATTTTTCAATTGACAATGCACACTAGCACAATGCAGCACATGCAGGTGAAGCAGCTACTACAGATTTCAGCATCAATGTTGACCACATTACATTACATTACTGACATTTTAGTAATTCCATAAAAAATATTACTCAAATATGCAGCTGAATACTATAGGTGGTCTGTATGAAAAAAGGACAATAATAAACTTATGCACAAATCCAATAAAAATAATTTAAGGAAAAAAAATGCACTGCAGTCAAAAGATCGTAAACTATTTACGAAATGGTATGCAAATTGATTTTTTATGCAATTGTATGGCTTGAAGCACGAAACACACGTGATCATCGTCATGTGGTGAATGTGGCCAATCATGAGAAGCTGTGACGTCATCATATCCTGGCGCAGTCGCTCCTAAAACGCTGCTCTAGCTGAGCAAGCCGGCTGTTATCGAAACGCTCTCGCGATACTTTGATGCCACACGTGAACGTCACGTGACGTCAGCGCCGGTTCAAGTCGGACAGAATTTCTAACCGGCATGCACTACTTCAAGTCAGCCGCCGATCGGTCTGCGCAGCGCCGCATGAAATCGAACGCACCTATTTATTACAGAAGCAAACGTGGTTTTGAGTTCATTAAATG